>NW_019060008.1:1823398-1847440 GCF_000696155.1 Zootermopsis nevadensis | reverse complement strand
TATTATCCGCTTTGCTTTCCGAAAATTACAGGTCTGTACGACAGTTTTTCAGTTTATAAAAAAAAAATTAAGTGCTCTGAAAAGCTTACGATGGGAGTAGCATTGTAGCACGCATCGGAGAGAGAGAGAGAGAGAGAGATAATAAAGGAAAAGGCCACTTGAAACAGACAACATAAATGGTATTTATAGAAATCGGATGATGACTGGTTTAATTTGGTTGATAACGGGGTACATGCGGTCTCTTGTCAACACGGTAATCAACCTTGCTGGTCCATAACGAAGATTCTCCAACAGTACGCCATGTTCGCAGGTGCCCGAGAGGATCCGCGCCATGAACGCGAGCTTAAAGTTGCTTCTGATAGTACGTGAGCCAGTTACCCGCGCCATCTCAGACTACACGCAGCTGAGGAGTCACGCTGCCACGGCTTCGTCGTCCTCCATGGTCAACTCGCCACAGCGGAGCTTCGAGCAGCTAGCAATCCGACCCGACGGCTCTGTGAACTTGGCCTATCGGCCGCTGGCCATCTCACTGTACCACACCTTCCTTCTCCGGTGGCTGGAAGTGTTCCAAAGACCGCAGATCCTGATAGTGAACGGTGACCTCCTTATCGAGGACCCCGTACCCCAACTTCATCGCATCGAGAAGTTTCTGGGGTTGGAACCACGGATAGGCCGACACAATTTCTACTTCAACCACACGAAAGGCTTCTTCTGCTTGAGAAACGAGACTGCTGACAAATGTCTTCGGGAGAGCAAAGGTCGAAGGCACCCGAGGGTGGATCCGACGGTAATAACTAAGCTACGTCGTTTCTTTGGTGAGCATAACCAGAGGTTTTATGATCTTGTGGGTGAAGACATGGGCTGGCCAGAGGAATAGCTGTTTCTCGCGTTTAAACATGCCCCGTACGAGAAGACACAGTAAGAGAATTGTTCACACGGGTTCAAAGTCGAAGACGAGTTGCTGGATACAGTTAATATACCCCCATTCGTAATTATTTAGAAGCCAGTGTGTGTTTACATGAGTCGAGTGGCAGTACCTCGTCCTAGCGCTTAACTAGTGCGAACAAGCCTCAACAGAGCGTCGGCCGGCCCTTGGAGTGAATGTCTAAGTAGCCTCGCTCTAAAATATCGCTCACAATATTGGTCACTCGTTGCCAGGAGCATGCAGGACAGTTACCTCCCAAAACATACTGATGCAACATGACCAAGAAGCCTCTTCCGGTCATTAATCTGAATTTCGTGAAATTTGCAGGGGCTTCAGATCGCGTTACAGTAGTCTGGTGAGCGTTGCTTTATATCAGTGGTATTCAAACTTTTTTGTTCGCGTACCCCCAGATATAATTTCTCTTCAAAGTTGTTGGTGTATAATTCAAGTTATACGTAGTATATAATCTACATCTAAAATAAATTAAATAAATTAAATTACTGATTATTCAGTGTTTATCATAAAATATTTTTTTTTAAAATTTCACGTACCCCCAGATATAATTTCTCTTCAACTTTTTACACCCAAAGTTGTTGGTGTATAATTCAAATTATACATATTATATAATCTACATCTAAAATAAATTAAATAAATTAAATTACTGATTATTCAGTGTTTATCATAAAATAATATTTTCTTTTTAAAATTTCACGTACCCCCCCTAAAATGTCTTCGAGTACCCCAGGTTGAATACCACTGCTTTGTATCCCAATCCCGGATAAGTCTGGAGAAGGTAAAAGTCTCAACAATGTTACGGTGGATAGGACACTGATGCTCTAAGATATCAAAAACGCGTGTTAACGACATTCGTGTTTACGATTAAGCGTAACACAGGACTAGACGGTGTTTGGTTCACTGTACAACACCAAATCTTATCTATCTTCATTGTTATATCGTGAAAATGTCGTCGAGCGTCCCAAGGCAACGAGGGTCCATTATTGGTTCAGTCCGGTCTTCCTCAGAAGTGGGCAACAGTTCGCATCGGCCGGCTAAAACAATGAGGGGTCAGGTAAAATACGTCTCAGACGTTAAACTTCTAAAAGCAAAGAACATTTACATGTTCATAAATAGAATTTAACGAATAATTTCATTTGTATAATAACAATTGTGAGCACAAAATAACGGGGGGGGAAAATTGTGATCTATTTTAGTTAAAATGACTCAGTTTGTTGGTCATGGCGTTGTTTATAAGAACCTGGCCCCAAAATCTGGATCATATTGGTCTTTGATACAAATAAGTTATTTTTATAATCCATATTGGAAGTTGTTAATAATTGTTAAATTAATCTATTGTAATAAGCGGGGGACACATGAAAACGACAGTAACGCAAGTACGTTGGTAAACAGCAGTTCAAAGAACACTTTTTTTTTGTGAATAATTTAGTGATTTCGCTCAGGCATCACTCAACACTGGCCGTAGTTTTACAATTCCTCAACGCAAATCCACAATGCATGACAATGCTTAATAACTCCCCACTCAGCGAAATGAAAAAAAAACAAATTTTACAACAAATCCAAAAAGTGGCTGGGAGTTAACATTTTTAAGTGAAAAAAACAAAAAAACAAAGTCGATTATGGCAACAAAATTACATAATTTTAATTACACGTAAATAAGACTTCGCATATTTAAAATGTTGTTAAATTTATATAAACGATTATATAAAAAGTAATTAATTATATTAAATGCATATCGTAGTCTCCTTTATAATGGAATTCGATTATATTTCGCGTCAAAGCGTCGCCCGAGAGACTCACTTAAATTTATCATAAGAAAATAGGAGGCACCACTTTACATGAATTCTTTCACTAACTGCGGAGTGTGCAGTTAAGAAATGAGCTGTTAAAAACGCCTTCTTTTACCCGAGTTTCTACTCGTATACAAACACTGTCACTCTAAGTTGTTCTTCCTGGAAACAGGTGATGATAGTTTCATTGTTACCACGACACGGCTGTTAAATTACAATTGTAAAATATCAGTATTATCTTTCCTGAAATTTTGCCGACAATTTTGTAATATCGTTCAGTAACTGTGATACAGGAATGCAATCTACGGCAATAATTACGTAACCTTGGCAACTACAAAAAAAGTAATACATCGTCTAAATAATATTTAAGAATCCAGTCCGTACCGCGAAGAAAACACAACACTTCACCATTACGTAGATCAACTGGTTAACGCTGTTTATTCTGAGAATCGTACGAAACACGTAAATACACTTTGTGGGAAGAACACAGAATTATTGATTGCTAAAGTAGGTGGTACATATAGTTACCTAAGCTTTGAAGGGTTAAGATACACCACATTACTATTTTAAGTCTCCATTTGGTGCTAGTCGAACTTTTTTATTGAAATGCAACGGATAATAAGCATCCACTGTTACATATCAACCACATTGCTCAAACCGACATCTCACAGATGTTATCAGAGGTGGGAATAGCCCGGGACATCCGACTCACAGAACTTTCACTGGACTAAAATTAATTCATCATAGTTCTGCCTAATATATACAACATCTGAGGTTATCACGACAGTGAAGATGTCGATGTTAAGTCTGCTGGGTTATAAAGCCATTTTTAGCCCTGACGATAGAGGCAATATGTTCCTACGAAACGTTGATACGTATCTACAAGTCCACACGGCATTACAACCCAGCAGACGAATATCTACAAACCAGTAAAATATTTTGGCTGAGTCTCTTGTCATTGTAAGGAATACAGACGTAAACCACAATACGAGCAATCGAACAGCTGACCTCTGGCACTGGTTAATTCTCGCCTCTGAAATGTTACTACCGAGTTTATTTGTCAAACAGCACTTGTTACAGTCGCCTATGTCATGATTTCTACAAAACATGAGCTATTCTACACGCGGAGTTTATTGTTGTTTATTGATCGCGCAGAGAAACAGAGGCTGTAATTTAATTTAATATCAAAGCTATCCCCTTTGTGGGAGAACAGCGTACTGTCGTATTCATGGGGGCCCTTAATATTGGGGAGGTGGGGGCTCTTTGTGTCGCAAGTAAAGCTGCCCGAAACTTACTTTCTGAGATGCATTGTGTGTCTCAAAATAGCTGGATACACGGGGTGTAGTGAAGGGGTTGGGGGTTGGATTAATAACACCAGGAACAAAGTGACCACCGACAGAGGGAGGTGTCATACTCGGCTGAGCTCAATAGAGCATTGTAAAGTAATTTAATCTGTCTTGACTACGCAAATAAGTCCGTATGAACAGTTCAAGAGTGTAACTGAGTACAAACAAGATGCAGATCAACAAATTGTTTTCCTTTCCTTTTAGAAAAGAGCTTAGAGGGTACAGACACCCTCGAAAGCGTTATATCTGTTTTATTAATGGTAACCACAAAGGCTCCAGGGCGGTTCTAGCACGAATTCAGTACAACATAAAAGTATTCTTGATGTATGACATTTCAAAGTGTAACAAGATTAGGGGCTTGGGCGCTGAGTGGCCAAATACCAGCGACGTGTTGAGGTTCAAAAGTCAGCCAGGTCGTAGATAATCGATAGCCGTGTGACACTTCACGGAATAGCAGATTACTCACCATTACTCAAATCAGCCAAGAAAATCATACTCGGAGCGTTCTCACTTTATAGGCTCACTTTAATCTTTGTTCCTTTATACAGGGTGTTCTATTTGATAAGAGTTAAAACTGCAGACAACGGCGATAAATAAAGAACAAATAAATGTGAAATGTTGCGGGTTTTTGTGTGTCCCACATTCAGAACGACGAACTAGTAATTAAAAGGAAATTGGTCTCGTTTTGTTTCTCCATTTTAACCAATCATTCATTTTCCTCTGTGCTCAAAACAAGACATTGGGCGAGTGACCTTCAAGATCGTTTAAATATTAATTATTTGATTCTTTATGCAGTGTTCATTTTCAACGAAAATTCTTTCTTGGAAACAGCATAAATACATAATATTTCCTACATCAAAGGAACAGGAAACTTCCCAAGTAAAAAAAAAGTACTCTGAGCTTTATAATATTTTATGGAACGCTATTACATTTAAAAAAAGTGTTACCTGACATGATGGGAGGATAATGTCAGGCGGGATCTATGGGAGATAGGAGTTGAAGGAGACAGGGTCCGGTGGAGGGCTTTGGTTAATTCGGTGATGAACCTTCGGGTTCCATAAGCCATCTAGTTAGTTAGTTAGTTAGTTACTTGACATGTGATAAACAATGTTACGAGCTGTCTGCGTCACGAATAATTTAATGAGCTACCTCATGGTCACCCGCATGGAGTGACAGTCGTCTATGCATTTGCCCTTTGAACCACGAAGTTCGTCTAGTATTTAAGAATCCAGTCCGTACCGCGAAGAAAACACTACACTTCACCATTACGAAGATGAACTGGTTAACGCTGTTTAAGGAAATAATCGCTGTTTACAGTGAGAATCTTACGAAATCCAGGTATCTAAATAATATTTAAAAATTCAGTCCGTACCGCGAAGAAAACACTACACTTCACCATTACGAAGATGAACTGGTTAACGCTGTTTAAGGAAATAATCGCTGTTTACAGTGAGAATCATACGTAACAAATACAAAATGAAGAGTTACTGATTGTTAAAGCAGATGGTACACATAGTTACCACTGGGCTTTAGATGTTTAATTCCATAGGCCTACACATATGATTACACGTACAAATAACTATTAATAGTCAAAGACGTATGAAACGCTGTGAACACCTGTGTGTTACTGTCAGAAAAATTAACATAATTTATGTTGCCGAAATTCATTATGTATCAAGCAGTGTTATTTAAAAATCTGCATCTTTTACGAACAGACTCTCATGTCCTGTGAAGAAAACAAAATTTAATTTATGGTTTGTACATGTTTAATCCCCCACAAAGCTTAAAATACATTTTACCTAACGTATTTATTCCCTGTATCGAATATATCGTTCACATAATATAATCGAAATTCTTGCGACACAAAGAGACGTCTTCCTCCCAAAGTTACGCGCATTTTAAGTTAAATTGCACTAACGAACCTTACGAGATAAAACCATACATATCATGTTAAGACTACAAGCAATATGCTGACTTATATACACTGTAACAACTGTATAATTTTAAGCTCTAGAATTAATAACAAATGTCAGGAGCAATATAACAATTACAGTGGTCACTTTAAACCACAGATATCATTACATGGGTACAAAAATCGAAAAGAAAAATATTTCTTGTACTTTAAATTTGTGGCCTCAGGAACATAATTATATTATAATTAGTCGTTAAAGAGTTACAAATGTTGTGATGTGATAAAATAATACATATCTTAATTACATATACATATCAACGTCATTGCAAAATAACGTCTTTTTCTCTCAATACATTTTTTGATGTAACAATTTAATAGCTTTTGTCAATTTTATGTATCGTGTACATACATCCAGACTACAACTTAAGGTCGTTTCAGAATCTAGTCCTGTTAATTATTTTAGATCAGGTACATACATACATATATATACATACTCTACCCTAGGTAAGTTAGGCGAAAGCTCGAAATGCCACAAATGTTGAACAAATATATTTTGTTAAGTTGACAGCAGACAAAATGCTATACTTTTGACTTATGGGGAGGAGGAGGGGTGGGAGAGGACGGGCCCCATTTTTTTTTTAGACTAATAATGAGGGCAAATCTGACCTTATTTATTTTGCGGTTCATTACATAAAGGAACATCAGCTCAAGATGGTACAGTACAGCATTTTGTCTGCCACGTGCTTTGTTAAACTTTGCTTACTATTACATAAACTTTCCATGGATAGTTCTTAAATTTTTGAAACTTTTAGAGTTTCCATGACGAAGTATCACAAAACGTAAGGTGTAAATCTACAAAAAAAAAAATTATGAAACGAAGTCTAAATTACATTTTACGCTCATTGCGAGCTGTGACATGTTTGTCTTGCGTTCTTTGCATGAAGTGCATAGCGAGAAATCATTATGGGCTGGTTCGTGTCCGTCCGTCTGTCCAATAAATTCAACTCGAGATCCAGTGGATGAATTTCCATGAAATTTTATGTCGAAGTTCTCAGAATCGTACTTTTTAATATCCTACGAGCTGTGATAACAAAATGATGTATGAGGAAAATCGTGAGGTAGACGCGGAGGTGCTGCAAACTGGAGGCCAAAGTAGAAACTATCGATCAATCACTTCCAAATGCACGATGCAAAGAACGCATGGGGATATTATGTGTGTTGAGGTACGGAATTTGCTTTCCGAGCTTGTTAATTTTTTAGACTGTTAAAAAGTGACAAATCAGTCGTGATCTATGTTTCTGTGCATCGTTTAGTTTCAACCTATTTCCCACTTCATCCTCCGGCCCGCTTAAATTCTGCATTATACCTTCCACCGAATGGATAAATATTCCTGGTATTGAATTAATATACGTGATCTTAATACTTAATTTTACACAATATATTTTTTTCCATCAGCCATATTTTGTGTCCTGCAAAAATCACTTACCCTGTCTGAACTAGCGGCCTTCAGAACTAAGCACGTAATTATGTAAAAGCTGTTAGTTATAAACGTGACATGAATTTAGATGATGACAAATGCAAATACATTTAATTTTACAGACACAAACATAAACTATGTTCATCTTAAATTTATATTAAATTAATACGCAAATTCGTCATAGAAATATGATGGGTTACAACGACGTACAAGGTACCGGCGTGTAATAAGGCACACCTCAGGAAAAATTATTTTTTTTTATGAAAAATGTAAGTCCATGTGTGATCTTTCATGGATCATATGAAATAAAACATTTTCGACTTTCAATCAGTAAAATAAAGACATGCAAATGGGCCTTTTTTAATTGGAGTGTACAAAGGTTGACGAGATAGCGGATCAGATTAAATTACAATTAACATTGCACAACAGACTAAACTTCTAAGACTTTTTTTTATTATTTAAAAACGATATTATCTAAAACTGTGTAGCGTACTTCTAGAATACACAAGAAAACAAAAATATTTACTAACATTAGAGTTTTAATCGAACTGCAAATACCAAAAATCTGACAACTAATAAATAAAAGATTTTGAAAATGTCATTAACGAGTTCGTCGTGATACCGCAGATACTGCATGGGAAAATGTCACGAACCGCATTTAATGTAAATCAGCTGGAAGTTGCTAGTCATGACCAGGGTCAGTGTTAACGCTCAATACAACGATTCCTTCATCATCACCGATTTCCCAGACCCGTCTAGCTTCCAGAGGCTACACCCACCTTCTCCCTTGTGAGGTGCGTGTTAATTATTCGTTGTTATTTATAATTTTAACACTTCCTGTGCTAAATATTAAAATAAAAGCTTGTTTTGGTGTTATATAGTCTATGTAACGTGAAACTGTGTAGTTTGTTGATACTGTAAAGAAGAAATATTGTTTATAATGCGGCAGTCTCTAGCGCTCGGTGTTTCTTGTAAAACACAAAAACTGAGTTGCATTTCCTAAAGAACTCTGATCTGCGTTGTAGTTTGTTACAAGTCTTTGGTAGAAACTTAAATTTTGATTTAATATATATAAGAAGCTGTAGTGGTTTGTCTGTTGGCATCCTGTTTTGTTGTGACAAATACTGAATGTAAGTTGTAAATTAACTTTATTTTTATTCTAGTTTCAATCGTCTTGAAATATATAATTTTACGAACAGTATATGCCTTTGCGTAATGCTGACTCACTGTATTAGTTTATTTCTAAGTGGTATTGAATTAATAAATACAAATTAAAGGTTTACAATCTTACAACCCGGAGGAATTCACGGATTCCGTTTCGTAAGCGGTCAAGATACGAGCAAGACACTGTAGCCACCTAAAAGAATTTCAAATATCGATTTTCGTGAAGAAAAACCAAATCATTCTTCAGCACACTGATTATTTTTTGGCAGGAATTTAATACAGAGGTTTCTTTTTCCGAAACTTACCATTTTCCTAAATAAATCCATGTTCCACGGTAGTATTTGAACGAGTAAAGAGTGTAACAGCCTTGTCTTCTAAAACGTAAGGGTGTGCATTGGATTAAACTGGCTCAGGATACGTAACAGTTGTGAGATCCCATGTTCAAGGCAATGGAAGATTAAAGTACGGGCAGTTACATGAACATGTTACGGGCTTCTCAAGGAAAACTGCTACGTAAAATTCGCACAGAGAACTTGGCTGCAGTTTCAGTCTTTCGCCTGCTAAACGAAACTTGTTTGAGGGACGTATCATTAGTCTACGGCATTAGTGTTGTACACTAATTATGTGAACGCGTTTTCCTCAAGACTTTGGCGATGGTTAAGACGCGAATCCTGGTGGAACTAGGCTGGCTATTTACAGAAGGCAGGATATTTAATATCCTACACGAAGTCTGCACCCAGGTATTAAAACTCCAGCCGCTGAAAGCCTGATGATAATGGTGCTACTTAAAATATTAATTAACGCATCATTATACGTAGATCGTCCAACAAACTTTGTGATTATCAAATTTACAGTTGCTTCAATAAATAAGAATTCATCTAGAACGGTGGTTCCAAACTACAGCGATACAGCGGTGGTCCGAGAGACGGTCAGACAATATTCGCAGAGCCTTGAGATATCATCACCGGTTAAATATTTACGAATTTACGTCTGTATTATTAATTCACTTCTGGTTCGTAAATAAAAAAAATTAAAAACGTTCAATTTTACAATCCAAAACGCATAGTTACAAATAAATGAATTAACAATTATTGTCGTAAACCTAAAAGAAACAGATTACTTGGACGACAAGTGAAAACCGGAGGATAATATTAAAAAGTATCTTAATATAAATATAATGATTCGACGTGTATTGAATTCAACTAACTTTAGTCAGGATCCAGTGATTGGCTCCTGAGAACAATAAAATTTAAATTAGAATTATGTTATAAAATAAGGTGAATTTACTACAAGATGAAGACTACAAGATTTTTCAAAATCTCTGCTCTATGAAACGAGAGTCATTTTATTGAGTAACCGTGTTTGAACAGCCAGTCCACTGCGTAACCATCACTTCAGTTGCCACACACATGTAAACATTTTGCGCACATACGCAATCGATTGAATCCACAAATCGATAAATTATTCTTCGCAGTGTCCTCTACGCTAATGCGGTGACACAAAGCAGCCGACTACGTTAAACAGTGGTAAGAGTAACATGCTACAAAGCATTGACCAATCGCGTTAAAACATACAAGAATTTACTAGGAATTAACATAAAATTCTTACGTATCCTCCTACAAAGAAGTTTGTTACAGCTTAGTTCCCTCATAATACGTGGAAAGAGAGTGCTCGAATTTTCGTACAAATAAATACACTTCAAATTACGTAGATGTAAACACGTCACTCATTTCCCACCACAAGGCAATCATCGTCTCGACCGGGGGCATTTGAAAACCCCATTCTACACAGACGATCGACGTATTTGCCCATCAAAACGTTCTTCATGAGCTGAATGATAGTTCGAAACGATATATCTGCTCAGATATTTAAATTCTCCCCGTTTCAAATTTCAAAACTCATCGAAAAATACAAATGTGTATCGCCATTAAAATTATAAGTGAATAAATTATTTTCGTTAACGAATATGTAAAGTTTATAATTTTAACTTTTACACCTGAAGATGGTTTATATAGAAACCGAAACATGTTGTAAAAAGATGTTCCAATTGTAAATCGATTGTTCGATGAGGAACATAAAATGATATTTTAATTATCTTAATTGAAAAAAATTCACTATATGAAACTGAACACGACAAAACTTGTGGATTCTGGCTTGCGATGCAGTATGCAGCCTTGTACGCGGCTTATAACGTTTCGTTAAGGATGAGGAAGGAGGCGGTCGTGCTCCAGATTAATGTACTGTCCTAGCACTTATGTCGACAGACTGAGGAAAACCACGAAGAAAACTCGGTCTCCGGGCCAAGATTTGAACCTGGAGCCTTCCGAATACGAAGGAGCAGTGCTAACCCATTCGACATTTCTCTCCTTCATGCTAAATGTCACGACAGTATTTCCAGTTGCCTGACAACAAAACCATTAGGAATTGGTCTTGTGGGCTCGTAGAAAGCAGATTGATATGACGTACTCCTTTCGAGGCACCTGGTATTCCTCAGGGACCCATTTGATTTATTTGGTACAAGAAAGGGACTTCTGAGGGCGGGTGACTCCCTGGGGGGTCACTGCAGCGAGCACGTGACTCAGTGATTCTGTGTTTGACATATCACCCGCCACTGGGTTAACCTCCGTATGATCCACAAAGAAACCTGCTACTGTGACATGTGGATAGCGATTTGTGGTATATAATAACAAGAAAATACAATTAACTATAAGTTACACAACTGTTCCTTACGTGTAAGTTCCAACTCAGGCATAATCCTAGCTATGAATACAGTAATTTCTCGAAAAACCTGGTTTTATCAACAGTGGATTTAAGATATCAGTGGTTCTACATTTTCTACTCCATTTACCTATCCGCAGTGTTTGGTTTCATGCATCCGACATTTTTTAATTTGCGTGTTTCGTATCTGCGCCATGGCATGAACAGCTGTAATGGCGGTCCAATTTCCCACAAGGCCTTGGTTATGTCCAGTCAGCATTTACTAGAAATGTAACCTCAGCGGTTGCCTAACATTTGCTGTGTAGGCTGCATCTAGATATAATGTGATTCCAGTGATACGACCATCTCCTAGAAAGTTTCGCGTCTTCATTTCCCCCAAAAGCCCTCCTATGCGACCTTCCATAAGGACCAATAAATATTCCGTAAGCCACTATAATCTCTTGCATTCTCTAAACCGATAATCAGAAATGTATATTTACATTGACGTCAAAATAGAAGCGTAACACAACACAAAATTAGTGATCAAATATTTTGACGCAATTTATATCTTTTCACAACGGGAAATTACCCCCAAGGATTAATAACTAATTAATCAGCGTCAATATTTGTCTTCTAGCCCATCAGAACTGAAAATGGAGGTGGTATGTTTCTCCGAAACGCTGTTATCTACCAAAGAGTCTACATGGCGTTACTGTCCAGAACAACATCGTTATTCCCACCATTCTCATGAATCCCAAAAGTACTTTCTTTCGAGTATGCTTTCGAACGTCTGTTAAATGCTATTTTGCGTTAACCAATTGCGTTTGAAACAGTGAGAAGAGTAACCAACACTCGCGACATCTATCCGTAACTGTCCACAGTTACTTGAACGAAGTACACGCTACACACGATAGATGTCACCAAATAGAGCACTGCGATACATAAACAACACCGTAGGCGAAGGGGGAAGGGGCTTTTGTGTCACAAATCGGCTTTGTAACATCCCTAACTGCACATAAATTAATACGTAACTGAATTTTTTACTTCTGAGTCAAATATCGCCCCATTTATAATCTTTAAAGCCACACAAAATACCGGAAAGATCAAAATTTCATTCGGTATATCAGTTAAAAGATTTCTGTACATTTTGGGCAATGTCTTACACCAAGTTACCATTGTAAATTTGGTCACCCTGATGATGGAGACAGTATGACCTTTGAAACGTTGGTGGAAATCTACCAGACTACACAGCGCAATAACCCAGAAGAAAGCAATCTTCACGCTCACCACTGTAAAGAGAATGTGGCTACCCCACTTGCCGTGCATAGACAGAATCTTTCAAAAACAACCGATGAACGGGGATGCCTTAAAGATCAGAATATTGTATTACAATGGGAGGTGACTTATGGTATCATATCTAGTAGTTAGTAAATGGATTCAGTTTCTGTAGACAATTACATATAGAAGACCATTAGCTAATGTGCGACAGTGAAACAATCTATCAAAGCGGGAAACAAAGCTATAATTTATTTCACATCATATCACTATAACCAATTAAAAACAACTCACCATTCAGTGTCCTGATATTATAAGAAAACTTTCGTTTTAACACGCTTCATTCCATGAACAAAGTCAAACACTGCACAAACGAGTTTTGAAACTGACATGAGATCACACGACTGTCACGTCGGAAATGACGTTACACCTTGTGCCGGAATCTCACGATAACGCTACGAGTAATTCCATCACAGATACTTAAAAATTTGAAGCATAGATGCATCCCACGGATCCTAAATAGTACAATGCAGGAGAGGCCAGAGTACCATAGTTCAGTGCTTTGTATTGGGACACATGGGGTTTAACATTTGATGTTATAGAAATACTAATTAATGTTTTATGCATTTTATTTCGTTTGTGAGTTTCAAGAACATCATATTTATTTGAATAAAGTATGACAAAAGCAGACGCCAGTATGTGTGAATGTAGACATTATGACAGTTTCAAGTACATTTCATCCATACATAAAAGGAACTTGCATATATGTAATATTATAATATGGATTAACTGGAAAGAACTTGTAAATGTTAGCAGTTCAAATATAACTCAATAATTAATGCTGTCATTATTTATAATTTACACGAATGTTCATGTTCACTACATTAAATACAAACATAATATTTCTATATTCCCAAAGTAAGAAATTTTACTCCTTCAAGAATTCTTAAAACTACAATTATATTTGTACATAAAAATTAAAATAATTTGCCATTTACTAGGTATAAATGAACATTTTCTACATGCTACATCTGGATTAAATGTTTTCCATAAGTAGATACCTGTAACAAAACAGATAAATATATTATTCTACCCCAGCCAGGACAATTATAATTAAAATTTTAACAGAGAATGTAATTATATGACAATTTTACTCAATTTATTGGAACTTCATAACAGTATTAACTAAAGAGAAATTTTAATTACCAATATTCACTGTTATGATTGGGTATACGTTATTACTACAAAATAAATTAATCGAAAGCTGGGTATAACAAATGCCTGATATCTTAAAGGCAAAAATATTTGCTTGAATAAACAATGTTTGGTTTATATATTTGTAATGAATTATGGTTACAGTATAAATTAATCAGCAGGGCATTACAGATAAAAATATTCTTAACAGAATGTTTATTAAATATCTGTGGGAATCTACTATTCAGACAACTTTCACATGTCAGTGTAGGCAGACTCTTTGCAATGCTTTCAAGTCTACATACTTCTTACATCTACATTAATGTGTAAAATTGTAGTCTTTTTGACAGAAATTATAAAACTTATGCTTTGATAATTACATTAAAAATGGCTGATCTGAGTCAAAAGCAAAATGATTTGAGAAACAAAACTATTTTATTTTTGGTGACAGATTATATTTAGTATATGAAATATTTTAGGTTACATTGCACTTTGAAACATACTTTAAAATTTTCAGAGAAATATAATTCTTCACTCTTTTTCTGTATGCATATTGTAACTTAGAAATATAATTCTTCACTCTTTTTCTGCATGCATATTATAACTCTTCTGTGATTCATGACATGGATGTGAGCTGTGGAATCCCATAATTCATCTTTAGAAGCTCAAAAGTAAAGCTACTTTCCATTAAATCATAAGCAGTTGTGTATTATAGACAATTTAAAGTGCCTAGCAGTAATTAAGCATTTTAAGGATTTTAATACAACACAGCATTTTGTTTGAGAAAGTAAATTCTAAGCAGTTCTAATGTTTTGTTATTTGACATAAAATAAGTTATGACAAGAATCCATCTGAAGTAAGGTAAGGTAAGTTGAGGTTAGGTTATCTTGTTTCTTATAATTGACATGTAGGAATGTGGTATGTCATGAAAATTAACTGGGGCATTTGTCAGATACGGAGAAATATAAATCAAGAGACGTGTATACAATTATTTAATGAGCAGTCTGCTTATGCAGACATAAAACAAGGATTATCTTAGTTAGTATTACACAGGACTGTATTTCATTAGACTAGGACAATGTTATATACACAAATCAAATATCCTCATTATGGAATGCAACCATTCATTCAGTAGATACTCAGAAGCAACAAATCACAAGCTCAGAAAGAGTAAACTTGAGTAATCTGTGCAGAAGAGAACGTTTAATGGTAGAGGAGGGTTAACTTTCTTACAAATTCATTTTAAAAATTCAATGTATTATAATTTCAAATGTTCTACAATATCAGAGCTTTCCAGCACTTCGTTATTCGACAAACAAATCACCGAGCTTGAAACTTAAAATCCGTTAGGTTACGGCACAATATTTTTCGGCCCAGATTTACATCCGAATTAATAACATACTCATTCTATAACAAATTGCAATATGCAGTATATATATATTTCATGTTATTTTTATGTAGAAATATAAAGAAAGAATGATGATGATATTTTAAGCTAGAATCATCACAAATTTATTAAAGAAACCTCATATAAACAATGATTACATTGTGTTTATTCAATCTATACCATAATTATTTTAATACAAATGTACAGAATATTACATTAAATAAAAGGCTAAACTCTAATTAAAATAAAACACAGTAACATTCATCAACTCAAATAAAAATATTCATACAGATTTCATACAAAAAATGCACACAAAGATTTAAAAATACCTAAAATTAAAATATGCAATGCTAACACTAAGAAAAAACCCGACAAGCTCGTATAACAAGTCTCATTACATTCTACATCTGTAGAGACACCACGTGTCTCTTCTTCTTATTATTTTTCTCTTTGTTCTGTAAATGCATTGACATGGAGATCCTTCAGTTAAATCAATTCATTTTGATCATATCAAAACACGATATAGAAAGATTTAGTGTCCGAAAGATACGCTACATAACTCGTGCACACACGCTGACCTTAATGGAGGTGGAAGTGAAATAAAAGAAACCCACGTGACTGCGACTGCCGTTATACAAGAAGAAAATCAAAAACAAAGTTTTAATCTGTTACATCTTTATTTTGTCTAGTTAACGTGATGTATCATTAAAACTATATATTTTTTATTTATTAACGTTTGATGCTACGCAAATAGTGTTCACTGTCTTATTCTTTTGGAGTATCACTTCAATATTATTATGGCATAAATCCATAATACTAACCTCTGTGCCAAAGTTACACATTTCCAAATTATTCCAAACGTGCTTCATATGGGTTCAGATTGATAACTTGTTTTATATAAATATTTGAAAATTTGGAACATGAACAAAGAGGAAACAAGAAAGAAATATTTTATATCTGCAAATCAAGCAAATAAAATGTGACTAAACAAAATATGCTAAATGTTAATTTTAAATGGATTTCTGGTCCAAAGTTGCCGTAAACCTATTTGAAACCAACAGTTTTTTTCCTTCTATTTGTCAGGATACGACGTGCGTTAACACCGAGTAATAAGCCAGAACCTAAAATTCTACTTAAATATGGTACGGAATGAAACAGAGCAGATAAAATTATAACAGTTGTGACACGTAATTAAAATAGCTCTGATAACTAAATGAAAATTACAAATAATACTGGCAGTGATGGTTAATGACCGTCTGAAAAATCAGGCCAGGGCAAATAAAATGTACAGCACTCCCCCTCCCTCATGCCTATATTTATCAAAATGGTACTCACTTAGAAGTTCATTTCTATTTTAAGATTTCATAATAACAAAAGCAAAAATGACAACTTCGATTTCACACCCAGCAACCACACCCTTTCTTTCGAACCGCAACGCACAAAATGTGTTTTCTCTTTTGAAAAGAGTGTTTTTAATGAAGTTTAAACTGTATTCATATTACAGGGTCATCACTTGAATATAGCGTGCGCACACTACCCGATTCAGACGTTACTTTCAGTGACAGTGAATGAAGACGTAAATGACTGCTCAGGTAGCAAAAATAAAGCGACAGCTAACAATAATACAGCAATAAAAAAGATGGCCATCTTCTTGGTTGTTGCGCCACGCAGTCTGGTAGAAGTTCGCCGATGTTTCCGAGGCCCTTGCTGCCTCCAAAGTTCTACCAGACTACGCGGCACAACGGCCAAGAAGTCGGCCGTCTTCGGAGTCACTGCCGTGAAAACCTCAAATACTACCGAGGATAATGAAATATATATGTTTAGAGAAAATCAAAATATGTGGAATCCATATTTACAACTAATCAAATTACTGATTCCCTGTATATAAAAGAACATTAAAACAAAAACATTTAATTACAAACTACAATTAGGAACACGCGTATAGATATATGTATACGGAAATGCACATGTAAAATCTATACAGAACTATTTAAAAATTAAATTTTGCTATCGCTTGGAATTGTGTAAAATAAACACTTAAAATACTTAAAAATATAAACACTGTGAAATATTTTCTGAAATAAATCCATCATTAGGCTGAAAGTTACCAGGGTGAACCTCACATTTAGCAACCCCCGATAATTACCGTCTAAAGCCGAAGACGTGCCGGTAACTAGAATATCGATACAGATCATATATTACGGTAATTTGCCGAACTATCATCATACATGTTAAATTCAATGCAAGCTAAGCACTGAATTAAATATTATACAAGATATATTAATTTATGTTACGAGAAAGCTTCTGAGAGAATAATGGCAATAAATAAAGCCGAACACAGCAATGGAGCTCTGCCAATAGATGTCTCTTGCTGTCACAGCATGTGGCATCATCTTTGGTACAAGTAATGTCTGTCAACTCAGCTACCAAATTCACTTTCAACCACAAAATTTCATGATCGGCTTCCACCTCGCAATATTAAGCAAAATTTTCCCCCCCCTTTCTTGTCACTAGCGAACTAACTGCGTATCTCGTGCCTTAAGTAAGTCTAACTATATAATACTTCAAGAAATATTTACACTCTTTGAGATTTTCACTTGTTCACTTAACATTATAATAATATTTCGCAGATCTAACGCCGTCAGACGAGTCTGACTCGGACATTACTTTATCACATTTTATTTTCTCTGGATTAAGACAGTTTGGCAAGCCCCGAGCCTGCTCGAGCGATCAAACCGCGTGAACGAACGACACAAAAAAGCAGGAGAATACTGACAGAATCAAAGGGACGTGACGTAGCGGGTGTTACAGAGAGAAGTTCGTCTCATCGTTCACTTACCGGGGAAGCGATGAATCCGAACAGTTACAAAATACTTTTCTGAAATGAAAGTAAATGACATTAGTCGTACAGAAGTTTAATCCTTCACGCGCGCACATCGTTTGAGACTTATCGATCCATCTTTAAGCTGAAAGTTACAAGAGTGAAACTGTAACAAATGGGCTGAGTCACTGATCTATTCAGAAGTTAAAAACAATTACATCTCCACATTTAAAGTGAAGGAATCTTAATTGCGCGAGAATACAGGAATGTAGACGTACATCGTTCATATTTTCAACTGAAAAATAATTACCAAGTTATTTGAATATGTAAAGAAGACTTTATTTTTTTTAAGAGCAGCGATACCTACCGACGAAACACTGTTATAATTATTTATAAACTTCTTCAATCAGAAATTTAAAATATAAATTTACAGTAACTTCAGCCTTAATAAATAGTATTACAGTAGACAAACCGCCAAAGTTCTCGAGAAATGGTGACCAAGCGGAGATTTTAAATCAGTAATTTGACTGTAGGTATGGGGTAACTAGAAGAGTGATGGGAAGAAGGATGAGAGGGAGACCACGGAAACGATGGATAGACGACGTGGAGGAGGATGTGAGGACGATGGGAGTGAGGGGATGGAGAAGAATTGTGAATGATAGGACAGAATGGAAAAAACTCGTCGAACAAGCTGAAACCCACATAGGGTTATAACGCTACAAGAATAAGAAGAATTTTACTGGTGTTTGTGAAGTATCTTCTGTTCCCAGTAGAGTTACGTAAAATTTTGTTTATTACCATGTTCCTCAGACACAATGGTAACCACGTACAAGACTACTCGGCATCCAACCCACCATGTTCCTCAGACACAATGGTAACCATGTACAAGACTACTCAGCGTCCAACCCGGAAGACCACAATGCGAAACTGCCAATACCATACCATTAAAAAATAAATTCTTAATTTTTAGCTGTGTTTATAAGAAATGCGATTCAATACAGATCAGCGTCACACAGATTTATTCAACTGTGAGACATGAAACCAAGAGAGAGGAGTGAACTGCGATGACTGCTAAGAGACACGGACTGACTAGTTTCTGCGCTCGTTTTGAGAACTCGTGACATGACTAGTGCAGCCTGGGTGGTGGCGGCCTACTGCGAGGAAGTGCCTGCCTCTTGTGCTCCGTCCAGGCACTCGGACAGCCCGTGGAGGCCCTCCAGTCTGGGAGTTGCACTCCCAGTCTCTTGCACTCGTGCGCGTATGCGGCGAACGACTCGCAGTGACAGCGTCGCGTGGGACATTCACACATGTCCAGAATACATGACCTGCACCAGAGGAAACAAGTAAATGTTAGATTCAAACAAATGCTCACGTTATCATCTGCCACTACTAAATTCCAAACTCACTGCAAGTAGTTCATGAAGCTAAGCTTCCTGTGGCAGGCAGAAAACACCGTCTGCAGGGGGCCACACCGCTGAAGGTTCTCTATGCTCTTGTGAGACGCCTGATGCTGGCACTGGAGCTGTTCGTCAGGGCGAGCACAAGCCTTCTTCCCTCCTACTCGCCACGACGTGCCAAACTTATCGGCATCCATCACCAGACGGCCTCGTCGAGTCGTGAAGTCGTCACGCGCGGCGAGGTTGAAGTTGCCACAGAGACCGCAGAGACGTCCCTTGTACGATGCCGGCGCGGACACTTCAAGGAGGCTGTTACCGTTCCAAAGAACCTTGACTCCTATGTAAGTCTCAACCAACAGACTGTCTTCTGTCTTGTTGATAGTGGCCCTTCCCTCTAGTTCGTATGGCGCTGTCACTTTGCGGCCATTCACTTTAACGCGCATCTTCTGACCCAAGTTGATCTTCAAATCACCAACCTACAGAAAACAAATATTAGTTGGCTACTGAAAATATCAATATTTTTCCTTCATACAAATAAACATAATTAACATTAGTCCATGTTCCAAGTGAAAAATAGTTCCAAATTATTTGAATATAATAAGAAAGATCTGCACTTATTTGAAACTAGAAGACACAAATGTAATTAAGCAAATCTTGATCTTCATAATTTTCATAATAAATAGTTTTTTTTTTAATGTTAGACAAGTATAAATAAGGTAAAGTAGAAAATTAAGGGCAATTACAGTCAAATTTAAAAGTTTTAAAGATATTAAACTCTCATAATTGCAATTAGTTATATCGGGTCAAGCGTCTTGTAGAGGGACGACCTCACTTGAATATGTACCTTGATGCATACAGTCTTTGTCCAGGATGAAGTCTTCGTGCCTCTGGCATCGTTGGTGACACGGATAGAGAACGAGCGATCGACGCAGTCGGCTGCCAGCTGATATTTGCACGCACCCTGGAAGCTGTAGAACTTTCCGTCAAAGGTGCGGTAATGTGGGTCACCAAAGACGGTGCACACTCCGTCACCTGCGACAAACAAAGTATGCGGTTCCATTTCTTCGGGCTTATTCATTTCCTTGGAACTTTTACAACTTTTACAGTTTTAACTGTTCGATCATCACAAATCATGCTGTACCAAATATAATGAAATTTCCTCCAGTCTCTTACTTCCAAATATTATACCCGGCAGCCTGCAATAACTCCTTCATCTTTTACGCCACGCGGAATGTAATAAAACAATTCCGAACCTCTGTTTTTTTGGATCATGCCAATTCATTCCAGTTTTGTCAACTCCCTTTCCTGCGTAAATTACTTGTGCCACAATTTGTCTATAATTATGACACGTACAGATGCGAATAAATTACAATATTTAAACGGGCGCCGTAATTTACGAGAGAAAACAGTTGAACGTGCGGCAGCGACACTTTGCATGTCATTACGAACCTGTTTGATCGCAGTGAAACACAGACTGGCATTCTTTCGTTGACAGGACTTGTCTGACTTAATCTGTGGGCTTCTTGGGTCAATGTTACTTTGTTTCATGCTGCGTTCTACTGTCCCCAATTCTTGCTGCTCCAGACTGGTATTACATCAGACAATTACCCCTCGGCCGCTTGCCTGGCGGTCGGTTTGATAATCTGTCCTATCGAATGCAGCGGTCAAGTGATTTACACATCTTCTGTGTCCTCGGGAGGTCGTTTGATAATCTGTCCTATCGAATGCAGTGGTCAAGTGATTTACACCTCTTCTGTGTCCTCGGGAGGTCCCAATTTAAATTTCAGCCCAAAGATGGTCGATTACGTCCTAGTTTATTTGTCATTTTCCTCAGTTCCTCCGACCAAATGCCAGGACGACCATAAATTAGGCCAGAACTTCTTTCCTAATAGAGTTCATTCCTCAGCGTAAAGGAAGAACATACATGGGGTGTCTGAGGAGAATATATTTTTTTTGGGGGGGGTAACAAGAGGTCGGGGAACATTTTATATCGTGGTGCTTCGTAACTTGTATTTTTTGCCAAACATTATTACAGTGATTGAATCAAGGAAGAATATGGGCAGGGCATATATCATGCATAAATGACAAGAGAAATGTATACATAATTTTAATCTATAAACTGAAGAGAAGAGACCATTTGGGAGACCTCTGTGTATATGTGAGTTTAATATTGAAAATGGGGTCATGGTGTGGACTGGATTCATTTGGCTTATGGCAGGGTCCACTGGAGGAGGATTCTAGTTAACACGGCAATGAAACTTTTGGTTTGACAAAAGGCAAGGAAATTATTGACCATATTCTTAACAAAAATTCCGCTACACTGAGTCAGTGTTTTCTGCGTCACACTTTTAACATGGAATTTGGATTACCTGTCCAATATAAATTAAAGCCGACTGATGACATAATGGCGTTTGCTCGCTCTTGTGCCGACTCAAAATTTAGTAAATTTATCTGCAAAAAAATCCCCTCGACTCACTCTCAACGCAGCGCGGGCAACATTCTCCAGGTCGCTGTACCATCCTGTAGTTGGTCGGGCAAGCCACGTTCTTCTGAGGACACATCTGCATGGCACACCGCACCTGTCCCCGCTGACACACACACGTCTTGCAGGGGCCCAGCTCCCATGACTCGCCATCCTACCTAGGAGGAAGGGAACCCCATTAAACAATTCCCTGTGCCCGAACTGTGACAGGGGCAAACCCGGGCCACTACAAACCAGCAGTCGAGTGGATGTGATGCGTCTATGATTAAATCAATTAATTAATGTTAATATGCTTCTTAAAGTACGACGGATGACCGGAAAGTAGGAAATGTCTTTATAATTTACTAGACTTCAAAATAAAATGCTTGGATGTCAATAAATTTTATTCCATGTTAAATTTCAAGTTATTAAACAAGTGATGTAATTCTTATCTGTTTTACAGTTCCTGTAAAGATTTCAACTAAGAAGCTCAGAATTTAACTTCAGACTTTAACCTGTTCGTAGCGCAAAGATTAAGAACACGCGATGCATGGTCACTAAGCACAGAGTTAATTTACTTTACAAACTTTTCTTAAAAAAATGTGTTTCAGAGTAATAAAAATAACAAATTAGTGAACTGGATGCCAGAGAAATTTTGGTAATGAATGTGACCCCATATTTGATTTCTTCCATTGGTACAAGCAGCTTCATTTCCAGATTTCCTGTGGCCATGCACCATCCATTATCTACTTTCCATAACTTTTTTCCTTCTCATCAAAATTACAAATTACGAAGTGTCCCCTAACAGCGGTACCTTCCAAAATTTGATCGAGTTAACAGATACACGTGTTAAAATTCCATTTACGTAATCTTGTTTGCACCGGACGATGATTTCAGCCCGAAAAACAAAAAAAACAAGGCTTTGGTGATCTGGATGATGGATCACTTTAGTTCCTGGATTATTAAAATGCATGAGGTAAGAGGCAGGCTCGGAAATCTTCAACGTGGCACACAAGGTCATCAGAAGTGGGAAACAATGCCACTGCATTCTCTGGTCAGAGCCGCGTCTCCTTTCAGCTTCGAGCATTTTACGTAACTAACAATTGTAAAGCAAATGGACTTTTTTCTATATTGAAAAATATTAGATGAAGGTTGTTCATTGTGCGCTGTAAGTCTGTAAGCGTTTATTTACGTTTAAGTGCAGGCAGGGGGCTCAATCAAGATCCTTGTCACAATTCTCTTTACCAAAATGTCCACACGGGCTCTCCGTAGAAGCGTGATGTGTGGAGCTTTACCTGCACGCCCCCCATACGTCGCCAACAACTTTACCTGTCCCAATACCAGCGGACATGCAGATACTAGCCTCGTATGTGCGCCCGCTGACAGTACAAGTCGTCTTGCCCGCCGGGTGCACCTGGAAGCCGAGGAGACAGCCGCCCTTGGGCGGTTCGATGAGGAATCGGCTCCCGATGCACTGCTTGCAGCACTCCCCGGGGACGGGGGTTATGCTCGTCTGTGGGCAGTGGAGCACGGGACACGCCTGCTTCGAACAGGTGATGCGCCCGCCCTTACATCGGCACTTGAGGCAAGGATCTTCCGGGATACCCACGTCCCTATTGTCTGTCACCAGCTGGCCGTTGATCCGGCATCCTGCACATTGGTAATCATTTGAAGCCGCAGCTCGTCTAAATAACATTCAGGAATTCAGTCCGTACCGCAAAGAAAACACAACTCTTCACCATTAAAGATCAAATGGTTAACCCTTTACAGCAGAAGCTAATATATAAAAAAATATTGAATTCAGGCCGGACCGCGAAGAAAACACAACACCTCACCATTAGTAAGATCAACTGGTTAACGCTGTTTAAGGAAATAATCGCTGTTTATAATGAGAACGCACGAAACCCATACATACACTACGTAGGAATCTGAATAATATTTAAAGATTCAGTCCGTACCGCGAAGAAAACACAACGCCTCACCATTACAAAGATCGACTGGTTAACGCTGTTTAAGGAGATAATCGCTGTTTACAGTGAGAATCGCACGAAACCCATACATACACTACGTAGGAATCTGAATAATATTTAAAGATTCAGTCCGTACCGCGAAGAAAACACAACGCCTCACCATTACAAAGATCGACTGGTTAACGCTGTTTAAGGAGATAATCGCTGTTTA
>NW_019060008.1:1773010-1809067 GCF_000696155.1 Zootermopsis nevadensis | reverse complement strand
GGGCTTTGACGAACGACAAGAGAACACGGGGTCTGAATACCCACACGACCACAATCAGCGTCTTCGAATCTATAAGAAGCTCAGGTCTGCCGAAAGATAACGCAGAAGCCGTGAAGGTGTAACAGATCCAGCGAGAGCCACTGAGGAAACACTAGAAAGAATTCGTGTTTGTTTCCGTGATTTGGGCGAACATTATTCTGGAACAATTCTCAGACAAAAGTGAAAATTATTTTGTAATGTTCTGTACACTGAAAATTGCATGTCATGTTTACTGCAGCACGAAAGTCTGTCCTCCGGAAGGTTGGAACGAGGAGCTTATTATTTGGCAACACTAATCATGTTTACGAACCCTTACGTTTTCCGACAACAGCAAATTCTATCCTCTACAGGCACACACGGAAAGGAAAACTGTTCGTCCGAAATTAGCCGTGCACTCAGAAAAGTCTCTTTGTATCATCAAATCCTTATTCATTCCTTGCAGAACAATTCGCCTCGGGAACTGATAGCAGCTCAGCAATGATCCACCTTTTGCGGAGCCCGAAGCTTCATCCGGTTACTTAACTGTCAGACCTGGTATTCCATTCTTCTTTGTCCGGGTTTCTAAGACGCTGCTTGTGGACAACGCAGGCGTTCGAAAATTTAAATACTAATTCTATGATGGCCAGTGGTAAATATATGTACCACCCACAATAACAATTAATAACTCTTCATTTTGTATTTATGAATTTCATATGATTCTCGTTGTAAACAGCGATTGTTTTCTTAAACAGCGTTAACGAGTTGATCTGTGTAATGGTGAAGTGTCGTGTTTTCTTCGCGGTACGGACTGAATCTTTAAATATTATTCAGATTCCTACGTAGTGTATGTATGTGTTCCTTTTGATTCTCAGAATAAACAGCGATTATTTCGTTAAACAGCGTTAACCATTTGATCTCTGTAATGGTGAAGTGTAGTGTTTTCTTCGCGGTACGGACTGAATTCTTAAATATAATTTAGACGAGCTTAGACTTTGCAGAGTTCTTCATCCGTGCCTTCATTTACGTCGATATGCGTTAGAACTGCAACTTCACTACGCCAAGCAAGAAACATTACTACGGAAAAACAGATGTACGTTAATAATCATCTGAAGTCCGAAGCGTAAGTAAAAAAGAGTTAAAAATTAATTTTCCTACCTCAAAGAAAATAAAAGGAACACGTGGTACGGCGAGGAATGTCTTGCGAGTCGTTCGCCTGGAATATAGAGAAGAAAGTTCGAAGAACACATTACGATGGGTCGTATCTGCCCGTGGTCACAGGTTGTCAGGAGCGGAAGACGCAGACCCTCCTCCGGGTGCTGGTAGGACGAAGTGAACGCGTTAGATGTGCGATTAGGCAGTCGAGATGCGCGTGAACCAACGCACGAGAGAACACCTGGGGGCTCACAGGTGTCTGTTGACGGGCCGAGCGCGCCGATCCGACCGGCCGGCCCTGAGGCCAGCTTTTGCCAAGTGGGTCATACGTGAACACAAGTTTCGCTGCTTACCGACGTCTTCTTGTGTCTGGACACTGCAGCCGTTACAGCGTTCTTGAAATGAATCTCAAGCATTCCAGGCAACCTTATTTCAATCCTAAAGGCGCGCAGGTGAAAGTTATCACAGCTCTGACCTTGAGGTGGGGGGTGATCTGTCGCCTGGAGATATTCCAACAGGGTACAGCAGGATTCAGAAAATAATTGAAGACTAGATGGGTCGCATATGTAGCACGCATAGGGGAGATGAACACCTCAAAAAATAAAATTTTAGTTACAAAACCTGAAAGGAAAACAACACTTGAAGAGACCTAGGTGCAGATGACTGCTCTTCTGAGCATGCGAGTAGCAATGAACTAGCGTGCTTTCGCCTTCCAGCTGTGCTTCGTGGAATTTTTCCTTTCAACTATTTAAGCCCAACGGTAACTATATGTACCACCTTCTTTAAAATCTGTAAATGTGCATTTTGTATTTATGTGTTTCGTATGATTGTCATTGTAAACAGCGATTATCTCCTTAAACAGCGTTAACCAGTTGATCTACGTAATGGTGAAGTGTAGTGTTTTCTTTTCGGTACGGACTGGATTCGTCAAAATCATTTAGGCGAGCGTCTGATCCAAGCCCGAATGTACCACAACAGAACATCCATCGAGGAAACACTAGTCTGACCTAAATGTCGTGCCATTAGTTCGTTGACCGCCATGTTTTCGCTTTCTGCTTGCACGTGGTAGCGTCTTCATGCTGCCATATTCCTCTCTCCGTCTGCCTCATCGTCCATTGGTTAATATCCCTCAACATTAAGACGTGGGAGAGCGATCTCATCAGATATCACAGATTGAATCTGACGTTCAGTGGCAAACATTACACTTTGTATCCTTGGAGGACGTTAAGGACCTCAGATGATGTCCTGCTGTTTTGATGAAACATGCGCGCGCGCACACAATTACATTTCGGGACACGAATACTTTTCTCAAAGGAACATTCAGTAATTATTTTATAATCTTAACTAAGTATCACAGCCGTTCTTTTCCGGAAGACGTGACAAGTGTCTTCCGGATGTGTCAGCCGATTTTGAAATTACATCTGCAGTAATTTCACTGGAATGGACGAGACACTTACGTACACACTTAGCCTCATTTTCCGCGTCTAAAAACGACTGTAAGACACGAGGCGGTCCGTATAAGACCTCGGAATTTTCAGCTGTGTTCACTCACGCGCTGGATCAAGAAGCGAGGAGTAAAATACAAAGGTAAGTTTAATAAATCTCTAGAATGAGACAAACGAGACATGCATCCAACATCTTGTTGGAAAATCCCGACGGAAAGAGTCAATTAGAAACATCTTTTCGTAGATGGGAGGATAATATTAAAATGTAACTAACAGGGTGAGTGTGGACTGGACTAAACTGGCTCGGAATAAGGGCCAGTGATGGGCTCCTGTGAACCTTCATATTCCATAAAACGTACGGAATTTCTAGACCAGCTGAGCGACTGTTATATTCTCAGTAAGGATTCTGCTTCATGGAGGATTTTACTGAACGACCTAACCTAACCTAAACTGGATCTAGGGCTCCCCTTTTAAGAGTTTTTATCACGTACAAATTCAAATGGATGTCTTCCGGCATCTTGAGCCATGTAGTCCCGCAGAAACTGATCGAAGTGTCCTACAGCCTCCATTATCAGTAAAATCAGTGACTCACCGCTGTGATGACAGAGGCAGTAAGAGTCGCCGAAACATCGGTGAATTTATACCAGACTAGACGGCATAAGGTACCAGAATACCGTAAACAACCTTCATATTCGCTGCCGTGAGAAACTTTACTTCGGTTTAATTCATTTCGAGACTCACATTATTTAGGTTCAGAAATTCAAATATTTCCGGGGGATCTGCCTAAGAATCAGTCAAAAGTGAGAGAAATGTCCGACAGAAAAAGTTTCGGAGTGGGGCTACAGGACACATAGATACGTCTTACGTCACCTGCTTTAATAATATTTGTATTAAACGGACTGGTTTAAAGAGAAAACCCAACAGACATTATAATGCTATTCAGGGTGTGTAATCGAAGCGTTGTCAAACGTCCCGCCATGTTTAATACAACACAGGCCTATCGCGTAAAAGTTTCCAGCAGATAAACTTCACGCATGAGCGAAACGAACACGTCTAATGCCACGTTTCTGTACACTGTTAAGTTTAAGGACTGACCTGGCATCTTCCAGCCCCAAATAACGCCAAGTTCCTTAATCCCGTAAGACCACATCGCAGTTCTTAATACGCTAATCAATTTTCCAGCGACTCCAAAGCCCAAACGATCATGCAGCGATGTCCACAGGCACGCATTACATTGCCACACTCCTAACTCAAGAGTACAAAGAAATCATTGTAATTTCCAGTGGAGAGCCGTGTTATCCTCTGGGCATAGGTCAATGAGAAGCGGGCAGCTGTTTCTAGGCGCCACACAAAGTGTCAGACTTGAGGTGTGTTCAGGAAACGCTGTCTCAACTGGAAGGCAAAACAGTGGTGCGTAATGAAACCTTGGCTCAGATCATCACACCACCTTTCGACAGCCAACGAAATTAAGGCTTAAAGGTTAATTTACTTTATAATTTTATTATATATGCAAGCGGAATTATTGTGATTTGTCTTTGAAAATTATTCTGTATTATTTACATACCGGCCTAAAAACCGAAATTGGAAACAATTCAGACCATCGGTTTGATTACTGTGATTAAACTCAATTCGTATGAATTTAAACATCCAAACTTAATAATAATAAAAAATCATTTGAAAGAATCTTATGTAAAATATATAATGATTCACGCGAAATCTGTTTAATACATGTAACACGTATTAAAAAAAATGTATTTCGGAAATAGCTGCTGGACTACGTACCTCAGGGGCAAGGTTTGTCTCGGGTACACAGAAGTAAATACCCTATAAAGTTGTAAAATAATAATAAAAATAATAAAAGAGGTGATAGGTACTTTTCCAGATCCCCTAGGATGGACCGCAGTGTCCACTGCATAGGTCCGATAGACCATCATTTAAGACACAAATAATCCACAATATTATCAGTTAATACAACGTCGTTAAATAAGTCAGAAATTACTCGTGATGCCCTTGGACTTAATATGTAATGCTGTAACTCTGTTCTGATCCCAGATGTAATCAGACTCTTCAATTCATCTGTTAATGAACCTTCAGACATCATCATCATCACGCGATAATGAATAGTCGTTCTATTGTATTCACTCTACCGAGACGCTGGTTCGATATTACTGGGTAATGACACGTCACTCTACAACACTGTAGAAAGGAGGTCAACATCGAAACTAGTAGCTGGTGAAGGGTGTTTTAATTGAAACGGAATTCCTTGAGGACTAAGGCGAAGGACTCGCAAGACTCCATCGCCCAGAGTCCTTCTTAAGCTGATAGTCACTCAGCTGGTCAATCAATTACACACCTCTTATGAAACCCAAAACCTAATTACCGTGTCAACTGGACTCAGCAACTGAATCAAAACTCGAGCCGGACTGACTCGTTGAAAACCCCCAATCCTTGTTTATACCCTCGCATCTATGCCTAGGTCTTTCATGTGACCTCTTTCTTTCATGGTTCATGGCCATAGTGCATGCTACATGTTCCACTCAACCAATCTAATAATATTTAGGAAGGACGACAAGTTATGGAGTTGTAAGATTTGAGGTTATCTCAGCGGTGAGTACGAATATTTCTGTCTTCTGGTTTGTTGCGTCCTGTAGTCTGGTCGATGTTAACCAACGTTTCGGAGGTCATACTGCCTCCGTCATCAGGGCGATTCACACTACACAGCGCAACAACACAGACGACAGAAATCTTCAAATTATGGAGTAGTCCATTATAATTTTTCCTCTTGGGTAAAAATATTCTCCTCAAAACACCCTCAATGCATGTTATTGCTTGAGGATAAGACAAATTTTCATGCCGATACACAACAGCGGACAAGATTATACAGCGTGTTTCTTACGAGGGCGGAAGAGTCGGCCGCTCCTCCCGCCAAAGTCGGGCCGGCCCACAACGCACAAGTTCGTTTCCGACGGTGCGGTACAGAAAACACCCTGTAGTTTTGAACATTTTAAGTTTTATGCGAGGTATAAAAAAATACTCTGAACTCGACGTAATTTGGTTAAACTATGTTACGAATATTATACATTAAATCGTAAACAAATCTGATACGAATTCAGACTACAACAACAGAGTAATGTTATTTAAGCTTCTGGATTAAAAAAAGACAAAGAGCTTAGCGCCAAATTGTACAGTGGCAATTTCTGCACGTGGTTTGCAAAAAACATCGCATCTTGTGCAGGGAGAATGTGTGGAAAGTCGGGAAAGTTAGAAGCGTGTGTTCATATTTCTACGAGACATGCATGATCTCCAAGTTAATGCACAGAACAGAGCGTACATTAAAATTCTCGGAATGTTGAAGAATAATGGTCCTTGAGTGAACAGAGATCAGAGCTGACTTCATATAGCTTTGGGGTTTTAATTAGCCGCATCTGCAAACGTTAACTAACAAACAACACAAAACTACTATGGTCACACAAAAACATCTTCACTGCTCAGGGGAGCGATTATGAGTGATTTCGATTGCCACATACAGAAAGCGACTTGAGTGTCCACGCTTCACAAAAAAAGACATCTAAGGGTGGGTTTGCATCTCAAGGTCACCATGGCAAGCACATTATCCAAATTATTCATTCGGTTATATCTACGCTAGTTCGCCAACTAAATGTTAAAAGAAGCAGCCATCAGCTTCGTCACGTGTCTATCAATCCGTCATTCCACACGTGAGATCTCGAGAATTGTCAAATGGACTTCCCTCCTACATAGGTTCTTCAAGACCACAATGTTCTCAGAATAAAAGAAAGTGGATACTTCAAGAACAACACGCAGGAATTCGAATGGCTGTCAGCCGAAGGCCGCGGGAATTCTGCACCGGTGGAAGGCCCCAGCGGATATACAGGACCAGCCTAATGGCCGGATTGAGCCCCAATGACCCACATACTTTGCATGCCGGTTATATTTAAGTGCACAACTTCGGCTTTGAAAGCCATTCAACGTTTCAACAAAAACCGCAGCTGCCATCATCAGGACGAATATGCAATGGTTGGGAGTTTCTTGGTAACTTTATGTGGGGTAGGCGGTGTCTCGAATCTGATTGGCAGGGCAGAAATACAGGCTGAAATCCAATTGGTGATGAACACGCGGTCGAGGAAAAGAGGCGATGACGTTTTAAAAACTAACGATTTGCTAGTTTAAACTAGAGGACAGCCTTTATAGACATGTAGCACACACGGAGGATGTGAGAAACATATTCACGATTTTAGCAGGGAAACATGACACGTAAAAAAAACCAATTGACAGACCACGACGCAAGACAATATTAAAACGGAATGTGGATGTGAAACTGGATGAACTGTTTCGAGATATAGGCCAGTGCCGGCTTTTGTGAGCACGGTAAAGAACGTGCAGGTAATTTCTTCACGAGTAGCGCGATTACCAGCTCCTGAAGAAGTACTCTGTGTTACAATCGAAACATTGTCCACGTGAAGCGCTCACCTGAGCAAACGTGGACATAGGTCAACTGTGAAATGAGTGTTGCATAAAACCCAGAGAGCAGGCGTCAGCCAGCTGCACTGACCGCATACCTCAGCCTCACGCTGTGTACGGAGACGACCGGGAGGAGCCTCGGGCAAGGCCTCTGTACTCCAAGCACAATGTACACAGCGTTGGGCCTCGTAAATGTGAAGCCACGCGGCCTTTAAAAACTTCGTATCAGATATACTACCTAAAAACTCACAACTAACTGCAAGGAGCACACACCTTCTTAAAAATTCTGACAGTCGCTCGGCTAATCCAGAAATTCATTCCCTTCCATGGAACCTGAACGTTCATAACCGTGTTCACAACAGCTGACCACATCTTTGACGGCGTCATTACAGGCGATCGGCCGTGTGACAACGGAGTTCACATCCAATGGTTCGGAGAATCTAACCCTGATGACGGATCTACAGATCCTCTCCGAAACGTCGAATATTAATTTTATTATCGCACGGCTGAGAAACCGATAAGATTTCTAAAAATAAAAATGTTTCAAAATTTATTTTAATAATTATGTTTCAGACAGACGGCAAGACAAAGGAAACTGAATTTGTTCGAGTGTTTATTTGGCAGAATTTAACTGAAACTACCCATCTTTGGTATCATTACTCGTTTTTATGACCACAAATAACACAAAAGAGCGTGCCATCGGGGTCCAGAGCCTGAGGCAAGTCCTAGTTCTTTTCGGACTGAACAGATTTTATCAGCGCGTAGCAAAATTATTCATTTTCTACAATTTTACGAGTGGCTCGATTCGGAAAGCGGACTCCATGAGCTGCTTTAAGTTATGAAACCCCGTGTGTCCATCTTGCACGTATAATGTAAAGTAGCTTAAGTTAAGTGCAGTTATGAACCTGCCTTTACAAAACAACACAATCAAGGCACATACTTTTTATTTTATTTTCGTTCAGGCGGAATAGGCAAGCAAGTCAGGCTTAACTAAAGAACGGACTTAAGCAAGGTTTTAGCACTCGATTACAACGCGTCACTACCTTCAACGGAACAAATGAGTACCATCGGACTTTACAATAAGGTTCATAGTACTATACTGTATTATACGAAAATCACCCTTATGGTTAATGTGGATGGAACTGTTATATTCTGAAGACACGAACTGGTTTTCAAGCTTGCTCTACGCGCATATAAGAATCTGCGATGAAATAAATAATAAGATAAAAAAGAGGTAGAATCTGTGGAAGCCATATGCTGGGCAATATCCCTCAGCGAAACAGCGAATACAGTTCAGATTAATAACATTACGCGGCCCTTTCATGGAATGAATTCGATCGCTCTTACTCAAGTATTTAAAAATTCAGACAGAAGTTTATGAAATTCACTGGCATATTAAAACGGGTGAGGGCAGAGACCCGAAATTAATCAAGGGCTTCTCCTGAAATGACGTCAGTGTCACTTGAAATAATTCCGGAAGTTTCGAACTTTGTTACTGTCTCCATCTTCAGGGATGAAATCGATGTTTTCGAATTTGAAAAAAAAATATAATAGTTTTCTGTATGTAGCGATTAAGTGCAAGGTGCCTGGTGCCTCATATTGAGGGGGGGGGGGGGAGACGGACTGAGCGTGTCTGAGAAAACGGTGGTTAGGAGAATGTCTCGACCACTGAGGGAGGACGTTAGAGGAGACTTAATAAAACAGCAAAATTTGAAATTTCGTAATTTATACAGTTCGCTAATTATTATTACGATCTTCCAATAATATAAAACTGATTTGCTGGAAGATATAACTCAAACGTGGAGATAACTTGAAATATCTCGGCTTACATGGAAGGATAATATTAAAATGGAACTTACACAAAAATAAACATTGACCAGCTGAGTGACTATCAGATTCTCAATAAATACCGTGGACCATGGAATTAATTACTTTTTGAGATAGAACCATCAGTCAGAAATACAAACTGGGAAAACATGATATTTAAATATAGTAGGATTTGAGGTTCTCACTAATGTGAGTACGAAGATGGCTGTCTGCTGGGTTCTAGAGCCGTGTAATACGGTAGAAGCTTACCGAAGTTTCAGAGGTCCTTGCTGCCTCCATCATCAGGGCGAAGAGTAAATTGCGTCTGAAACGCTAGATCCTAGAAGACAGCCATTTCACAGTTACCACGAACTGCTGTAATTCTGAACCAGCAAAGCGACAAGTAGCGTCACTTACCCTGCACCAGCAAGTGAAACACTTCATGTCCTTGATGTCCAGAAACACGCGTTCACCCTCGTTCTCACAGTACTGCGGACTCCCTGTAAGAAAAGAAGACTGTGACAATCAGGATATACGCCTTTGGGCCCTCTGCGGTCTTGTCGGGGATGAACCGCGTCGTGTGTTAAACGTTTCGTCAAAAATTTCAGCTGCCATCTTCAGGGTGGAGAAAAAAGTCAAATGTTTCTGACAGCCTTATAAAGGCGTAGAGTTTAATTTGATCATCACCCATTGGATAGCAACCCATCAATTATTTATCCACCCTGACGAAGGTAACTACAATGTTTTCTGAAAGCCGAACTTGTACATTAACCTCCAGCATCGAGAACCAGAGCTGCTGTGAGGTTAAGGTATGAAATTGCGTCTAGAGTCCCAGAGGAAGAATGTGCAATGAGGGTTTCAGGGCTGAGTCGTGGGCTCAGCGGAATATTTGAATCCCTGGCAGGGCCCTTCATAATTTAAAGTCTTCGTTAAACATTAATAGAGCTATGGCAACAAATGAAGATGGTACGGGCGGGACGCATATCACAAATGCAAACAGAACTACAACCGGAAAATATTAAGGGAAGACGCCACTTGGAAAACCTAACAATAAATGGAAGGATAACACAGCAGGCTTGATTCTTGTGGTCCTTACAAAAAAGAATTATTTAAGATATAATTTTAATATTATACCAGTACTTCCGACTAAATTCCGTACGCATTTCTCATTTCCTCCACGCCTGCTGCATTTCCACCCAATCTCATCTTCTTCAATTGAAACTTTCAACATGACCGTCCATCTGTAAGATGTAATTTCAAGCCCGTTCACTTGCTGTGACCCTGACATCGCGGAGGTTACAGACCCCAGTGACCAGTCAAGTGTATCACAGCGGTACCACGTCTGGAGGTATCCGCTTCGAATCTCGATACTCCGATGGAGCCGAGCGTATGACAAAGTGATCGGTCAGCGCACCCGACGGTAAGGAGACGAAGTTCGTTGTGACTTCCGTTGTTTTCAGGCAAATTCCGGGAAGCAGTCTTCAGAGCTGGCGCAGCGTCGTTAAATGTCTCACGAGTTATTAACATCACGTGGAAGGAAACGGTGATGAACGGTCGAAACGCATACCCGGATATTCAGTGCGATTTCATGTTCTCACGGCTGTGAGTATGATGATGAACGTCTTCCATACCTGACGATGGAGGCAGTAAGTACCTCCGAAACGTCGGCCAATTTCTACCAGACCACATGCCGTAACATCCCAGAAGATGAACGTGCGTTTGGATGAACTGAGGAAAAACACGAAACAAAGTAATAAGTGGTTCCAAATGATGTTCACTATATCCGACGCTTCCAACAGCGTCTCATCATCTGTTTACATCCTAGCTGCAGTAATTCCTTTCTGTTCGAGTAACTCCACTGGGTGTGTACGGACGATAGGCGTTCTCTTATCCTCGTTTAAATCCAGGACTAAGAGTCCAGTTAAGTGTCTTTAGTCAGGCAGTAGTTGACTGACGTGGAGATTAACCCTTTGAAGTCGAAGATCGTCTGAATATTATTTATGAATTCAGTCCGTACCGCGAAGAAAACACTACACCTCACCGTTACGAAAATCAGCTGGTTAACCCTTTGAAGCCGAAGCTCGTCTTCATAATATTTACGAATCCAGACCGTACCGCGAAGAAAACACTTCACTTAACCATTAGAAGTCGAATCAGGCGGTACCACATAAGATTTAACAAAAGAACATCCCGGTCAAAGCCTTAATCAAGGTGATCGAATCAAAACGAGACGCAAAATATCTGGCACGAAATACGGCAGATGAGGAATAATGCAAAAAAAAAACAAAAAAACAATCGACAGCGGGAAAGATCACTTGCGAGACTTTTGTGTATATGGCACGATAATATTAAAAATGATCTTAAAGAAATATGGCGTGTTCTGCGGAACGGACTGCCTCAAGATATTGTCCACTGACAGGTTCCTGTAAACACGATAATGAACCTTCATATCCTATAAATATTTGACGGAGAATTTGACAAGTGACTATTAGATTCTAGAGTATTCTGTTACAGGAAGTCAGTGTAGCAGTCTGCATATGTACGTAGGGGCTCAGAAAATACGGCACTGTGTTTCAGTGTTTGCTGTATCAGCTACAGAGGGCAGGGTCACTGACCAATTCAGATTCAGGTGCCCCTAATAATTTATCGACCAGCTGCAAACACAACTGATTGGAATCATCTCCGTTCCAGAGAGCGTGGGGCCAGACTGTCAAAGAGCAAATCTGTGACAACGCAGTTTAAAATGTGTTGGCTCTCGGGCGGATGGGACGTGACGCTTGTTTGGTACGATGTCCTCGTTACAGAGGACACAACACATGGCAAAATTAATCACAATTAAGTTGGGTTACGTTAGAGTCTTTCTCACACGTGTCGTTACCTCGTACGCAGAAAAATTTACAACAACGAAAAAATATGAACACAGAAACAGCGCATTATAGAAAAATTCGTGGCACCAAAGAGTATCATGGCATTACATCATAGCACTGAGACGTTTTGCAGACAACAAATTTCAGAATATTTTTCATTTAAATCGACAAATTCCATGGAACACAGAAGATGATACTCATTTAGCTCTTACGAGAAACTCAACGGTGAGATATCAGGCTCTGACGGCCTCGAGAATGAAGATGGCTGTCTTCTGAGACGTTGTAGTCTGGTAGAAATTTACCAACGTTTCGGGGGTGTTTACTGCTTCCATCATCCGGGTGACAAACTCGGTAAACTTCTACCAGACTACATGGCTTTCCACTTCGATTAAATACAACCCTCGAAGTCAAATAACCAAGAATTCTGCTTGTGAAAACGTATTACAGGCTGAATTTTCAGTTATCTTCGGCTCTTTTGTGTGCCAAATATGAATAATTCATCCGAACTTAGAGTGGAAAAATAATGGTTCTTCATTTTAACCTCTAACCAGATCACGTGGAAACAGAATGCAAGAACATTATCGTCTCTTATGCCAGTGTTCCAGCCACATCCTGTGGTTGCTGATGCACGTGAATGCCTACGAGACATTGTCACTATTTTAATTATTTTTATCCGAATAACGTGTGTGTGTGGTTCCTAGTGATAAAATAATCACCAATAAAATGTATCGTCTTATAAATGTGCCTTCAGATTTACGTACATTTCAGAAAACCGTGTGTTTTAAATGGGACCACAAGCATTTGGAAAAAGATTAATGGCTTCGATGCTTCCGTAAAAGTTAACAACACGTCGAGAGGAAGTTTATACTGAATCCATAAAAAAAAAAGAGAATCAGTAAGAGATAGGAATTCCCTGCTGCAACGCTTCAAGTTTTAATTAGCAAAACCTTGGTCTAAATTAAGATATCTAATTATAACTTACTCTCATACGCACTGCATAGCCTTACGTCTTCCTCAGTCTGCAAACCTCAAATTATTCAGGCGATAGGCTCGTTGTCATGGAAACGTCAACTTTTCTCAAGCACCAACTCTAACAACAACTTTGTGGCAATGGATTAGCAATTTAAGGGCAGAAGATAAACTTCTCGCGCAGTTGAAGATTTCTGTCTTCTGGGTTGTTGCGCTGTGTAGTCTGGTCGATGTTAACCAACGTTTCAGAGGTCATACTGCCTCCATCATCAGGGCAGTTATCTAACACTCCAGCTATTCTTCCGAGGGGGCGGGGCGAGGGGATTTACAAAATTAGTAGCTGAAGTTTTCACTGCTCATAAAAGCGAGAAATACAACCTTCTTCAGGGCCTGAATTTACAGAAACTCCACTGAGCAGAATCCATACTCAGAAACTGTCGCTGTGCTAGACAAGAAAATCCACGCCTTTTAAGGAACCATTAGATTCGTCACAGTGTTAACAACACTGCGTCACTGAACCGGTCCTGAGCCAGTTCAATCCATTCCGCATTCTCATAACCTAATTTTTAAGACCCGTGATCGTATTTCAGATTTTCGACTAAAACGTGTAAACATTTTTCATCTCCCCCCCCCCATCCGTGCTACATGTCCAATTTATCTCAACCCCTTTGAGTTAGATCAACCTAATATTTGGTGAAGATAACGCCTGTCACCCCATCTCAAAAATATAATGAAAACTACAAAAAGAAATAGGACAAACGCTTAGAACGACCTGCCACTAGCAATGAACCCAGTAATAAGAAACACTGAGATGTCCCAGCCAGATCAGGTAAGAAGGTATAATCCGTAAAGAACGCCGCCCTTAACATTAAAATGGACCACGTCACGTCGACATCATAAAACAAGGCTACTCATACACCAGCATGAGGGTTTAAAAACCTTCTTTTAAAAACTATACCAAGTAGCTGATAAGACGTCATTCGTGTAGGAAAGTCCACTGTTTAGCTGGACGGAAGTGTGACATTCCTATCATGTACTTGTAGGGCGTCCTAGCTGAAGCAACACATTAATATGACGTCGAGAGCTTAACTTATAAACTCTTTTAATTGCTTTCTCAGACTTCATCTGTGCAATGTTAAGTTGTCCTGTCTTGGCTTCGTTCCTAGAATGAGATGCTTTTCGATAAAGAATGTCGTACCCATCGCAAAGCGTCTCCTAGAACCATACTTCATTCCTCGCTGTGAGATGCAGACACCACTTACTGTAAATGTGTGTTGATTATCAATGTCACACTTTTTGATTGCGAGAACAGATCACAGACGCATTTAGGGCCACAGTGGCTGAAGATCTGCTACAACAAGCAGCTTATCTATTTATTTTATTTAGTGTTCTGTCTGACGACAGGTCCATATGAACAGGATCCTTCCATCCTTTTCTCGGACTGGGACCTGTTCATATACGTTCTTGGCAGATGATCCAGAAGCGGTTTGCCATTGCCTTCTTCTGTGCGTGAATGGAGTAATTGTTGGGATGCCAATGAGGAAAACTCCGTGTTGCCTAGGCCACGGCCTTGCCCAACACAAGTTATAAATTCGGGCACCACCGGGAATCGAACCCGAGACCCCAGGATTACAAGGCCAGCGTTCTAACCGCTTATTTTATTTTGTGTTCTGTCTGACGACAGGTCCATATGAACAGGATTCTTCCATCCTTTTCTCGGACTGGGACTTGTTCATATACGTTCTTGGCAGATGATCGAGAAGTGGTTTGCCATTGCCTTCTTCTGTGTGTGAATGGAGTAATTGTTGGGATGCCACGGAGGAAAACTCCGTGTTGCCTAGACCACGGCCTAGACGTCAAAAAAATCTGAGCTACTTAAAATGTCATTAAATAAGCCACGACCAAGTGTCCGGTAAGAACACTTCGCAAATATAAACGCGACTGAGGATAGAATCTGGAGAAGAATACATTTTGGGAATCGTGTAATTAGATTCAATCACCCCTTTCTAAACGCTAAATATAAGGGCAAATAGAACACATGTTTCCAGTTGCTTTGTATGGATCTGATACTCTGAAACACACAGAAACGTGTTTCAAAACAAAGATCCCAGGTGAACATCCGGACTCAACAGAGACGAAGCATTACTGTGATTTATGCAGGCCATCAGGTGTTGGTAGGACAGTGATGGGCTGGGCATATAGCTAGGGAAGGGAGAAACAAGGAAGGCGCGCATAATTTTGGTGGGGAAACCTCTTGGAAGACCGAGAACAAAATGGAATGATAACATTAAGAAGGATCTTAAAGAGGTTGACAGACTCTGACAGCGATTTTGAACCTTCCGGAGAGTTGGTGCCTTCAAAGTCCTAACGCAGTCCTTGGCGTTTGAAAATGGAACAGACGTCGCAGAAGTTGCAGGCTGCAATACCGACACAGCTCCTCCTCACACCTGCCTCTTCGCAAGGTCAACTGCCCTGTGTTCGTTCGTAGGCTAAGTAAGTACTTCTTGGCTACAGGACGTTCACAAACAAACTACCGCAAAACTGACCACCACATTTCAAGTAGCTGAGCAAACTTTTCTGAGCTAGTAATGGCGTAAGGCGTTTGGCACACCCTGAAACTAGGTCGACCGAACGGACTGAACTTTTCCGGGCGTTCCTTTAGTCAGAGACAACTCTAAAATAGACCACGACAACACCATCTCAGAAAAATACTGATTCACGTGCCACCTCATCTCAATTTTGGGATAAATAAAAAATGTCGACCTCTGAAACGTCGGCAAACTTCTACCAGGCAACACGGCGCTGCAACCCAGAAGACGGCCGTCTTGAGACTCTACCGTCGTGAAAAATTCAAATCCTAAAACTTACCTAAATTTTGGAGCCCTGACCTTGGTCAACGCTGTTATCTTCAATGATCGCACACTCTGTGCGCAAAATGCAGAGTTCACGAATGATAACGCATTGTACCTTAAATGTTAAGTGGAGAAACAGCGAGTGTGTGGTACAAATTGAAGAGCGAAATTGCGACAGAAGACGGAGGGACAATGCGAGATGAAGAGATAACCGTGGCCAATGTTAGACGCTTCTTCAAGCCTGACGACGTTTCCTTGAAACGAGAGAGAGAGAGAGAGAGTGTGTGTTTGCAAAGCTTACGAGCAAACAGTCACTGCTCGTAACTACAAGTTTGTGAAGAAGCCTTGATGTCTGATTCGTTTTAACGAACAAACATGACAGTCACTTGTTACACAGATGGTACTTCCCTGACCAAGTGTACGATTTCGAAAGTAAAGTTTAATATCCCACAGTTTCTACTTTCGAAACCAATCACTGGAAGCAGCCCATATGGGCGAGTCACGCCAGCGGTCTGCCCCTTGCTGAGCCAAGCCGTCTGGAAAGCAATGGCTGACGTCCTGACCAGAGTACACGGCGAAACACCCCAGAAGACGGCAAAAGTTCATACTCACTGCCGTGAGGACTTGAAACCTCACTTTGCCAGGGATCTTTCCCGAGGATAAGGCGACCGGAACGTGAAGCTGGTCACTCATCTCCACCTAGCGTGGTGCTTAATCCGAGCGGCACCCTTACTTTATATACAGAGTGTCCCAGGAGGAAAGGTCAATATTCTGGGAGGTCATTCTAAGTAAAAAAGTGTATATGTACGAACGGTTTCCGATATAGAGCTATTTAACTGGATAGAATAACTTCTTCTTATCTGAGTTTAACAATACTTTCTCAACTTCATGAGTTTAATTTGCAAGAACCTCACAGAATCCAGTCGTGGCTTATTTTAAGACATATCCCACCGTTCATTCGAACAGTCAGAGAAACCATAACACAGAAACCGCCCACCTCAGCTGAGAAAGCTGATAGTGGCTCAATTAGACAGAATAACTGACTAAAGTTTTACGAAACCCCAAAAATTCATTACGGTTCACACAAGAGCCCGCCACTGGTCCCTGTCCAGAGCCAGATGAATCCAATTCACGTATTCACACCAATTTATTTAAAACCGATTTAAAATTTATTCATTCATGTAGTACCTCACCTTCAGTTTGTCCCACTAAAATTTTGTACGCATTTCTCGTCTCCCGACATCAATCTTCTTGAAACGAACACACCAATAAAATCTTATCAACAGAACAAATTATGAAGCTGTTCATCATCATCATATAGATACTCACACAGTTGATAACAATACTGGCATCACTACGCCATCGGGCAGTTACGGGAAAGAACTGCGAAAAATACACGAAACGTCATGCCACAATGCCCGTCTGTCCATCAACATGTCCAAAAATTTACCCAAGGCCAACGCGAATCAGCAAACATTTCATGTGAAGAGCCCAGGAAATGCTTACACAAGAATTTGCTCGTCACTTGAAACTCGCGAGTGTTTTATCAACAATTTAATAGCGATATTCTATAAAATTTATATGGCGGTTTAGTTTTGTTATGCAAATTTCCGTATAAGATGACGAGATCGCGTTACGTAATACTGGACGCTTAAATTTATACTTTTAAGAGTCACGAAAATAAAATAAGACAGCGGTAAGACAAATGTGCCACCCACGACGGACAAGCCTTCAATAAAGTTCCACGTTTACTGCTCTTAATACAGTCGAATCCGTGTAGGAGTACTGAAACATAATAAAGTTATATCCTGCTCCTGAGAAGGAAAAAAGAACACGTCGAGGCGAGTCTCGAGAAATCCACATTCTCCTTTCCTCGTTGTGACATCGTTTAATCTTCAAAGTTATTGCCAACGATTCCGAGGAACACGCTGCTTCTATATTCAGGATACTCTAAAATTTCCACAAACCCGTGTACACAGAAGTAAGTGGAAAATAAAGACGACTTTAAAGTTTCTCCCGTAAATCCTTATTAGCGTGTTACAAGTAAACATTAACATCCTATCTCATTCGACGCTATATAGCGTAGTTAAACAAACTAAAAATTAAATAAATAAATAAACACGAAACAGATACATATTTCAAAAGCTGTACCGAAGTTAGTCAGAGGATAACTGCGCTATGAAGGGCCCACTTTTGATAAAAGTATTTTTACGTTCTTCTAACTTATCGTATCTTAAACCTTTGTAGGTATGTGGTAACTATGTTTACCGTCTGCTTAAACCCATATCTCTTCATGTTCGTAAAAGTGAAGTGTCGTATTTTTTTTGAAAGTAAAATAATATTTTTGAATAATGTCGTCATTTAAAGCTTGACTTGATAAAATTTAGCATTTCGCGTTTCCACCGCGATCTAGACTTTGATAGTGGCAGCACGTTCGCCCGCGTGAAAACCTCAGATCTCACGATTCGCTGGACTGTTTACTCTTTCCTGTTACAAGTCCGCGAGTATATTTGTAGGCGTTCTTTGTTTCAGCCCAGGATTACAGTTTCGGGAAAGAATTACCACCCGCTAATTGACTAGTGTAAACCTAATTCACGTGCAGTCGCGGATAACCTAACGCAATTCGTGACTCGCGACTAAGTGGCTTCAAGGAACGCACAAAGCAGAAACAGAACGTTTCAGTGCCACCCCCCAAATTATCGAAGAGGTGATATTTTCAGTTATAATTAGATGCTGCTTTACAGTGATGCGTATTTGTTTAAGAACTCGTTTCTGTAAACACAGCAGCTTCTCATTACAAATCAAGTGGTTCTGCACGGATGGATTATAAACACCTTGGATACACTGGAAGTATTGTCTTACGTAAGACACGAGCTAAGCCGTTCCACACCTCACACCAGATTTGTCTCAAATCTCCAAGGGAGGGTGAGGATATTTTTCACTGAAGAAGGAATGACCTTCAGTCGAAACGTGTCGTTACTCTTATATAGTAATTGCCCTTGAACTGATTTAAAAGACACGTGGGGTAGGCGTGCTATTGGGAGACACGCTAGTGACTCAAAACGGCGCTCAGAGTCCTTAGAGACAGACGACGGAAGGAGAAATGCACTTGTAAAACATAAATCTAGCTCCATCCATTACTGAAAACTTTCAAGTCTCCATAAGCGAAAGCAAACTTCAAATTTTATATAAAGACACATCATACCACCCTCGTCGCCTGTGACTCTGTATAGAATGTTGTCTTGAAACAAAAGTCTGATTATTCTTACAGAATCATTTAGAAACCGCATTAATCTTGAACTAACACATTCGCTCTTAAGACGTTTATAAAACTTAGCTGTCCATTGGATTCATCTGGCTTAGAATGGGGGGTCCAGAGGTGAGTTCTTGTAAACACACTACTGGGTTGCACAGAAGAGTGCAGGACTCTTGAATATCTGAGCAACTATCAGCTTCTCAAGAACGATTATTCTCGATGGAGTCAGAATTACATAGAGCGTACAGGATACTTGGTAAGTCATGAAATATCGCAAGATTGTGACGTGAGCAGCCTTGTCTGTTTCTTAGAAAACGCAAGTTTTGTATGCTGGGCTGATTATGAGATCGGAGATCCAAACCGCGGATAACTATCAGCACTAAGGCATTCATTACAAAACATACCTAAGATACAGAATGAATGGGGCACAACTATCAGCGTCCAAGGAGAATGACCACCTGATTGGCCAATCACATAACTCTACCCCAAGTTTCTAATCCATACACATTCCAGCTCAAAACCACTTACACCCTGAAGATGGAAGCGATACGCTCCTCCGAAACGTTGGTACCACACAGTGCCATAATTCCTATGACCAAAATCTTAACTAACACCCATGAACACATACAAAGGTTGGGGTGGTGTGCAGTGGCGTAACGTTCTTACGAAGTTTCGTAAAAATGAGTTCAGAAGTTGGGGTATGGTCTCACAAACCTTACGAAGACTTGGCAGATGGAATTGGGAGAGCATGCAGCGCGCATGGGGCATAAGAAAAAGTTATTTACGAAGTTCTGGCCGGAAAATCTGAAGACAAGGAACCGCTTGGAGCACCTACGCGTTGATGGGAGGATAATATTAAAACAGATTGTTATAATACTGGTTTTGAGGGTCTGAAGAGGATTAATCTGGCTCAGGACAGGGACCAGCGGCGGGCTCTTGTAAACACGGGGACCATCGGCTCCTAGCAATGGATTCTGCTCCACAGAGTTACCGAGAAAATTTGGTAACTAAAATACGTGCTCGTACAGAATGCTAAGTAAACCTTGACAAAATGAGCAGAGGAAACTGACCTCTCGAGATGATTCAGAAACGAGTATATCCGTTCACTCTGATTCTCATACACCGAAACTATTTCTTACCGTTACAAAGAGCATTATAATTCAAACAGCCATGAGCCTTGAAACGTAACGAATTATTTCCTCCATGAATATAAATTGCCTTTTTCTTGGCTGCTCTACTCGTCCTGCAGCTTTGTGAAGCTCACATTATAATGGCGGACAAACACATGTCCTTACTTCTTCGGGTATTCTGTGTTTTTCAGAAAAGGATGTGATGGGTAGGACATAGAGCACGCCTGCGAGAGAACAAATTTAGACAGAGAATTAAAGGGAACAGTATATACATCTATAAAAAAAGGTGAAGACGGAAGGTGTCTTGAAATTTCGGTCACAATTTTAACTTTCGTCTAGAAACTAACCTAGATGCGTGTCAGCCCCTCCCAAACGTGACTCATGTATAACCTGTACGGGACGCTTTTGGGAACAGAATGTACAAAGTGTTCTGTACACAGCGGCACACAGCACACAGCGGTCCGTGGCAGGTGTAGACAGCCACGTGTCGCACGTGGACTGAAGGACTGCCACGTGTTACAGAAATCCAACATCTCGGAAGCATACAGATTACTCTCCGAACGGAAACGCAAAGCGTCCAGCTTGAATCCTGCCCTGACTGACACACACACTGTCCCAAAATCATTCTATTGTCAAGAGCTTCGAGGGCAACTTATCGCAGAGTAAAGCATTATACCCTGATTGGACTAAACTGCCTCAGGATAGGGCCCAGTGGCGAGACGATAAACAACCTTTGAGTTACATAAAATGCCAGCGAAGTCTTACCATTTATTCTTAAGAAGAATTTAAACAGCGTTAAAAAGTTGATCTTCGTAATGGTGAAGTGTAGTGTTTTCTTCGCGGTACGGACTGAATTCTTTAATATTATTTAGATACCTGGATTTCGTGCGATTCTCAATGTAAACAGCGATTATCTCCTTAAACAGCGTTAACCAGTTGATCTTCGTAATGGTGAAGTGTAGTGTTTTCTTCGCGGTACGGACTAAATTCTTAAATATTATTTAGACGACCGTCGCCTTCAGAAGGTTAAAATTACCTTCAATGCTCTTCGTTAAATATTTAATACATCTAGCAATGTTTCAAATAAACATTATATATTTGATGCAAGCGTACAAATTTTAAAACTTTCAAACTTTTTTCTAAAAAGAAAAAAAAAAGTGGCTAGTTTGAAACAGACCTTCAGGGTGAAGTGACCCCAAACTCCCAATTCTTGAAAAACCCAAGGCTCAAGGCGGTCCCAAGTTGAAATCTCGGTCCGAAAAACCAGCTAAGGTTTGTCGTAAACCGCGAATTGTTATAAGAAATCTTAGCTCATATTTACACGTTATAGTTAGGGAAAGGTAAAATCTTATCATTCCTCATTAGAATTCGTGGTTTTCACCAGTCTCAAGAAAGAAAGAAAAACCCGATGCGGCCCGTGCGCACACCTTACACATACAGACAAAAGTCTTTTGTCCGAAAATGGCTGTCTCCTGGGTTACAGCCCCTGAAATCCTCAGATCCCACACGATTTCATCGTATTAACTTTATCCAAATCGTTGTCGCCATTCTAGAGCTCTTCCTTACCGACAGATGTCAGGGATGGGGTGGGGTGGGGGGCCGGAATGACGAAAAGAACAGATGTCTTCCGAAATTCGTCTAAAAACAACCTCCCGCCTGTTCTGCTTTGGCACGGCAAAAGAATGCGTTTCACATTCCACGCTGAAACGCGAGTTAAATTATTTTTTATTAAAAGAAAACAGACGCTCGTTACTTTGCCTTCAAACGTAATTCGGCGAGCAGCTCCTTTTCAGGTGCCATAAATCTGTCGGTTCACGTAAGACAAACGACAATCGTCCGTCCGGTGAATTACGTCGGTTTGAAATCTGAATGGAGACAATTAATTGCTACATCAGGGCACCGGGATGCATACAGATTACGGCGTCCACGTGTGTCTGGTTGATACTAGGCAGTGGCGTAGCGCTCTGACTGTTTTGAAACAAAAGACGAACAATGAGCGTCTTTTTAGCACCAGGGTACATGATATACCAGTGGTACTCAACACGTGGCACACGTACCATCATGACATATTTTTCAAGGGACAACATAATTTAATTTTTTTAAATTTAAAATATCCTTTGGCAGAATTGTAATCATAATATTACAATTATAATGTTGTCAAATACAATACTTCAAATAGCTCTCATGGTTAGATATGCGGCCATAATTTACACGATGAAAAGTGAAAAATGTACCTATATTAACCATTTAAAAACCCAGTGGTAAGTATACGTACCACCTGAATTGGCAATCAGTAACGCTGCATATTGTATTTGTGGATTTCGTTGTGAGATTCTCGCTGTAAACAGCGATTATTTCCTTAAACAGCGTTAACCAGTTGATCTTTGTAATGGTGAAGTGCCGTGTTTTCTTCGCGGTACGGACTGAATTCTTAAATATAATTTAGACGAATTTCGGGTTTGAAGGGTTAATAAATTTTACTCAGCGGTGCGTGAAACTTCGGCCTGAGAAATTGGCATATGTCAATCGTGAGATTGCGAACCACCACGCTAACCGCATCGTTCGGCTGTAGGGGGAGACTGGAAACCTTCCTTGGGTAAATTGGGGAAAAGGTATAACAACATGACGACTGCACCAACGCGATGGCTAACTGTCAGCGTATTGGACATGACAGAACAGGCTATGGAACTAACATCCGGAACTTGTGATACTTTTTGACAGAAAGCTTCAGTAAACATTCATTTCAAATTGAGAACTCCCGTTTTGTTTGTCTGTTTGTTTACAAATACAATCTTCTAGCGACGAAATCAACAGAGCTACTTCTATGTAGCACAGTTATAACGAAGTGCGGAGCGAAGGTGGAAAGACACGACCATCAGTTCTCACTTGTTGTCTGTCAAAATGTACTCACTGAGTTTTAAATTTCCATTTAACACACACTCAAATATTACGAAGCAGATGACCAATCACCACGGAGCAGAATCCTGGTTCAGAACCTGACAGAACCTCAGGTTATGAATAAACCCAGAAGCTTTTATGGAGCCCGTAGATTCCCGAGCCAGCTTAATCCAGTCCATGCTCTGATTGCTAACAGAAAAACCTTGCACCTGATAAAATGGGTTAAGGAACCGTTCAGGTAGAAACGTGATACATTTGTTTCCTAGTTAATTTAACGAGGCTTTCTCAACTGCACAGGTTATCTAACATCAAATATGAGGGTGGTTGTTGATTAACTGGGAACAACGTGAAAGTGAATGGCAGTGGCCTAAGGTAAAATCTTTCGGGCGACCTGCGAAAAAGCTGTCAAAAATCTCGTGTGGCACGCGGCCCGGAATCCGACCCGGGACCTCCCGAATAAGAAACAGCTGCTGGCTGCTGAAACGTGTCTCCGCGTTTCTTGAAGTGACATATCAGGAAACTTCACGGGAAAAGTTGCTTTCAAAGGGGGCTGAAGAAAACTGCGCCACGAGGAGATTCATAATCTGCACTCTTCACCAAATATTATTATCCCACGTAGGACCAGATGGGAGAGGAATGTAGAAATGCACACAAAATTTTGGTTGGAAAATAAAAAGGTAAGAGACCATTTGAAACACTAAGACATAGATGGGAGGATTATATCAAAATGGATCTTACGACATTAGGGTTGGAGGGTGTGGATTGGATGCATCTGGCTCTGCGAGCTCCTGTGAACACTGTAATATATTTTCAAGTTCCAAAAAAATGGCAGGGAATTCTGGACTTCTTCAGCGGGTTCTCAAGGACTCGGCTATTTGGAGTATTTTGTCAGATTAGTTGCATTAAAACACAATCTACCTTATCTTGAAATAATTCCTCGAAATACTTTTTAAGACGGGTCTCACTGCAGTTTCAAACACCGCCTTCCCATAATGCATTTCATATCGCCATTTCCCAGAAATATCACCACACAGCTGTTTATTCCACAGATCATAAATCTACCAAACGCTGCAGACTTTCCTAAAAAAAACAGATGTTTCCTTATGCGACGAGACAATCAGTAGAACAAATTCGGATTGTGGTCTTCTAACGCGAAAATGGAGGCGGTAGGTTCCTCCGAAACGTCGTTAACCACACACGAGTCTACACGGCGTCGTGACCCAGAACATGATTCGCTGTTTCCAAGGCAACTCCTAACAACGACGCAATGATTGGTCTATTTATGTTTTAATCCAGCGATCTAGGGCGAGGCTCGGTCGTCAGCCAACGACGCGTCTCATTACAAATGCAACTTTGTCTGCTTCAACTTATGACCCGTACGTAATATTTACGATGCGCGCACATGAAATACTTTTCATCACAAACGCAGGCTTGTCGCTCACTTACTGCATGGGCTAATCACGGGTATCTTGTTAACATTTACAGAATGTGTACTGAATTATAACGAATGCCCTCATGCAAAGAAGCCATCCGGTTTGTAGAAACTACAGTAATGACTTGCGTCGGAAAGAAGCAGCGAGCGTCAAGTCTGTAATTATCCTCCGTCTCCTTTCTACAGGACAAGGAACGAAAACTTTGCACTTACAATTCTCCGACAGACACAGATCAAAGATTCTGTCCGTTCCAGTGCCAATTTCTCGCATGCTTCATCCAAAAATTCATTCAGGATTACGAAATGGACGCACAGCGTTAGATTAAATATAATCTTTGAGAACTACGCCAGTCACGGATTCCCCACGCGGTCGCGTGGGGAATCCGCCTCACGGGGGATTCCCCCACTGCAGCTTCAGGTCGCAGAGAACCAATTAGGTATTCAAACGAATTGGCGCGAATTCTTTTGCCAGATGCTAATGAAAACATTTAGAAAAACTTCCCAATATCAAATTTCATGAAAATCCGCACAGCGTCTCTCGAGGTCAGAGCCTCTCCGACGTGGCTAGAATAACAGTAATTGTTACCAAGCCACAGGAAGTAACCAACGTCATAACAAGACCGCCCTCCATCGACAGGGATTTTCTTCTAACCCCTTTAAAGCCCAATGGTAAGTATACGCACCACCGGCTACAATAAAAATATCATTTTATATTTTAGGGTCACATACGAGTATAACAGTAAACAGCGATTATTTCCTTAAACAGAGTTAAGAAGTTGATCTACGTAATGGTGAAGTGTAGTGTTTTCTTCGCGGTACGGACTGAAACCAATATTACTTAGGCGAGCTTCGGCTTCGAAAGAAGTAATTCTCTTTCAAAACATCGATTCAGAAAGCACGTGGAAGTCTGCGTATTTATGGGACAGCAGTTATTGATACAAATCACCGAAGTTCAGTCATAAATCCCACATTTATCGTATCAGATTTAACGCACAGCGAGAAAGAGGCTTCCATAATCCACATCAACAACGCCCCTGTGTACAACCACAGCGAGTCTTGTCCTCACGCAGACACATCACCACGAGTCTCGCGTGTTCATCAACCGCACGGCGATGTCGTCCCACATTCGAAATGCCTTATATTTTTGCATTACTATTATTATTATTATTATTTATTTGACTGCAAATGGGTTTTTACCCGGTGGCAGTGGTCCTACAGACGCTTCGCAGTTCAATGTCTTCCAAAAGTCACAAACTGTCACCGTAATATTTTATAATGTCGTGCGCATAACTAACAACTACCGAAAACATTTCACTGGTACATCTTAGGTCCTGTTCAGGGGCGGACTGGTCTTATTTTTCCTGGCAACAGTGTTGCTTTTCTTCGCTCCCCACTGGATAAAACGCCGCTTCTCTCCGCACATAAAATTCACCCTGAAGATGGCAACTGCAATGTCCGCCGAAACACTGGAACACATTTTATACACGACTCGGCTTATCCCAAAAAAATCGAAGTTACACAACAGTAACACTGTTAGGTTTTAAGTTTTAAAATTTCATTATTTATTGACAGGTATTTAGAAATTAATGTAGCCCGAGAAATGAGTTCATAAAAGTGGTATTAGAAGGCTGGGAGCTATAGAGAACACGAATGATGGTAAATGGTTCCTAAGCAACAGGATATTGTGGCATTCAGAACCACAACTGTCCTCAAAATATCATAAATAACTTTTATAAATGGCTCGAAAATACAGTCTGTTACACGCCCTATGGTGTAAAAGCCCACTGAATGGAAATGTAAAGAAATTGAAAAGAAGTAAACACAGAAGTTTCATAAGAAGATACTTTCTCAAAGCAGAATTAAGGAGGAGAATTGAAGTATAAAAGCCAGAAATACGTAACGTATCGGATAAAGAAAGAAGATGATATTAAAAAAAGTCGGTCGTAAAAGAGGCACCCCGCAGTTCACGAGGGTGGCGCTGCGAGACAGCGGGGCGAAACCAAAGTCTGCACCACGTGTATCAGAGAGCAACTGTACACATTATTACCCTCAAACATAAAATAATTTTTAACCACAAGAAGAAACTTCGACCAGGTAACAAAGTTTTCCCCCTGCTTAATTAAGAACCACGATATAAAGACGTATTGGGGGCTCGAGGTATAGCTCCACGCCTCCCCCCCAACCCACCCCCGGGCAAATAAGTTCTATGAAAAACCAGTGGGTCACACGTAAGACTAAATCCAGTCAACACCTGCTTATAATGTCAGAATACCAACTATTTAAGATTTAATTACACAAAGATAATATTAAAAATGATGTTGAAAAAATAAGGCGTGAGGGTGTGGGCTGGATTCATCTGGCTCCGTCTCCTGCACACGAAACCTCGACTTCCATACAAGGCAGGAAATTCCTTGACCAGTTTAGCGACTATCAGCGCCGCACGAAGGACCTTTGTACTGCGGATCTGGGTGGGTACGTACGTGGTGTGGGATCACGGCTCTTTTAACCCACTACAATAAAATGTTTTAAGTGTCGTGTGATTATTTAAATAAAGATGGCGGCTCACGAAGTACGTGCAGAGGCACTGAAACATTCTCGAAGTTTCTGGATTTCCCTCTGTTCTGTTTGCGAGGAAATGGAGCACAAGACGAATAAATAATGAGTCTAGACGCATAATAATATAATAGCCACATATTCTCTAACTATTAGACCAATAGCTGCATGCATGAGGGTCTAGAACGGGCATTTTTTAAAAGATTTAATATCCACATTTCCATTTTTCTGTACACGAAACACATAGATGATAAATTCGTAAAATGAGGCGACTCTGAAATACCGAAATATATTTTTATAATTTCCTCAAAGTTAAACACACGCGCATACGAACGTTGGTTGCGATGTCGTGTGATCTTCTACGTGGTTGGGAACGTTTCGCAAGAACATATCGCTACCATCTTCATGGTACATGACACACGGTGTCATAACCCACACAAATAAAAAAAAAATTCTATGTCACAATTCTGTGCTTCAACGTTTAAGTATGTTTCCATGGAGACGCAGGAATTAATTCTACGTGCATTTCCACCCCATAAACAAAAAAACTCCTCCAAGCAACGGTTATCTTTAAGAAAATAATAGTCGCTCAGCTAACCAAGAAATTTCCCTCGTTTGTGGAATCCGTAGATTCATTACCGTGTTCACAAAAGCCCATTACAGCACTCTGTCCATTAAGGTGTGGGATCAGGTTCCACACACATACAAAAAAAAAAAAAACAGCTGAAGTTTCCCGAACCAAGAAATTTGCACAAATTTTCAGGGACAGTTTAACACGGCTCGATTATCCCTCAAAGAATTTAATTTAAATTAGATATTCAAATGCCTCACGGAAGTTCATGGTTGGTGAAGAGAAAAGGTTACGTTGTGAGGATTGACAGAAATTTTTTTAACAAGACTGAATTATGGTCATTAAATTTTAAAAAGTCATAAAAGTCTACTCACATAATCCGTGTAAAACTCTCAGCGGTATTCCAGAGTCAACCATTACATAAAATCATTTACGTAAATGTCACTGGTAAGGGAACACGGCCCCAAACCCGTCTCTCACTGGAACTACTTGGCCATTCCAAGAGTTCTATCTAGGAACTGGAAGGAAGTCTCGACACCAAAATTCGTATCTAGAAATGACAATAATTATCAAGAAGATTCTACACATCGGCCAAAATTCTGCAACAGAATTCAACTCTCCACTTGTGAACGAATGACAATAAATCTTCGCTGTAAAAAATAAGAAAGTCTGTAGCAGTGATAAGATTTTAGCATCGCTACAAATTACGTATCAAACTGCCAGCCACGAAAAAAAAAATGGCGAACGTCCAAATCTTTCCAAGTACCCATAAAGTGTGTTTACTGCCAGCAACCAAGAGCGCCTGGAATCCCCACAACCCAACCAACAATATCAGTAGCGGACTAACTGAATACTGGCATTTACTCCTTCACGGTAGTTCGTGTGCAAATTTTTATGTCAATTCCCCCCCCCCCCCCCCACAAAAAAAACTTTCGTAATGTACAGCCGGACTTCAAACTGTTTCACGCCGAGCTCAGGACGATTCTGCAAGGCGAAATCTGATGGTACAAATTTTAAAACAGAACAACCTGTCATCTGGGATGTCGCGCCGTGTAGTCTGATACAAATAGACCGACGTTTCAGAGGTGATTACTGCCTCCATCATCAGAGCCTGCGACTTATATCTTGCTGTAATATCGTTACCAGACTACGAGACAAAGATTACATTCGGTCCAGAATCTTGTGTCTTGCCTTCTGCTATACGAGAACATAACTACTGAAAGGAAGTATAATTTTACCAGTGCTTTTGAAATCTTTAGACTGAGAGAACAGCTGAGCAGGGCTGAGGAAAAAATTTGCGTTTGGACCACAGATTCCGAGGAAAATTCGGCCAGCGATTTTATGATCTTTGAATTATTTTTATACAGCCATCTTAAGAACATACTTTTAACAGCATGCGAGTAATAGGTTGCATAACCATAGACTCACCTGCACATTTGCACTTTGTTACAAAGTTCCGTTGTAACGCAAACTGCTAACAGAATGGTTAAGTCAACATTTCAACCTCAGACAAATTCAAAGTCAGGCTAAAGTTGATTTGCCTGCGTGATGGTCACAACCCCCCCCCCCTCCCCACCCGTTCTCTTGCAACTAATGCACTGAAAGTAAAGGGGAATTATTAATAAACTTGACAGAACGTGCCCGAGTCAGTGGTCTAAAACTGGCTGCTCGCGTGCCAAATCCGGCCCGAGAGTAGTGACGAGATGGCCCTTCTAGGTAGGATATTTAATTGGAGTAAGAGGTAAAACTGAAAAAAAGGTCCGGGCTTCGGGGTCTGTTCCGATCCGTCGTCGAAAACGATAGTTATCCTGGAACCGTGACTGGACTGTCTCGGTGATTTATACGGTCGCTGATTGTAATCCTGGCGACGAAAGGTGAAAACCGGACTGTGCATTACTCTGAGTGGTAGTAGATCTGTACGTTCATGTATCGTCACCAGAATGCGGGACAGAATCACACTATCGCCATCATAATATCACCATAATCACTATCACCAACTCCACTGCACAGACTAAGGGAGTTTTCTACTGCGGTCGACAGAAATTCGTCTTCCTAAGGGAGAAAACTCCGAAATAAAATCCTATCACCAGCTAAAAGCTCGTGGTAACAAAAGTGAGGCCTGAAGATAGCATTTAAGAGTCGAAACATTACAAATTAGGAAGCTTCCAAATGTTCTCTTCAGCGCCCTGAGTCTGCGTTCTTCCTTCGACTCCACGCGCACGCAGGTATCAGCCCACACACGTGCTGAGGAGGACCCCTACCCGGCCGCGTCAACTTTATGACGGGTCAGAACACGACCTGCTCGTCCGACCACTCATTCCGCTTTCTGAAAAAGGCTGACCGGCCTCACACGCAGCGGAATTCTAATGGCTGTGAGAGAGAACACGGTAGTTGAAAACTGCCAAGTCCTTTTCAAAATAATTGCTTCTCACGGTGAGCTGCATATAGTGAGGTATTTTATTTACAAGCTTTCGACATTCATCAGACATTCCGACAAGTGAAAGGAAACGAAGCTTCGCAAACGTTGAACAAATAATTCAATCCAGCCGATGTTTAATGTTGTCTTAACTGACTTGGATGGCCACGGTGGTCTAGCGGTCAGAACACTAGCCTTGTAAGCCTGGGGTCCCGGGTTCAATTCCCGGCGGTGCTCAAATTTATAACTTGTGTTGGGCAAGGCCGTGGTCTAGGCATCACGGAGTTTTCCTCCGGGGGCTTCCCCGGTTTCTCCGTGGCATCCCAACAATTACTCCATTCACACACAGAAGAAGGCAATGGCAAACCACTTCTGGATCATCTGCCAAGAACGTATAGGAACAGGTCCCAGTCCGAGAAAAGGATGGAAGGATCCTGTTCATATGGACCTGTCGTCAGACAGAACACTAAATAATAATAAGATGAGGTGGTCCAGTGGTCAGAACAGTGGCCTTGTAATCGTGGGGTCCCGGGTTCAATTCCCGGCGGTGCTCAAATTTATAACTTGTGTTGGGCAAGGCCGTGGTCTAGGCATCACGGAGTTTTCCTCCGGGGGCTTCCCCGGTTTCTCCGTGGCATCCCAACAATTACTCCATTCACACACAGAAGAAGGCAATGGCAAGAATAAGAAGAAGAAGAGCAAATATTCGCGGGCCTAGGACCAAAGGACCTTATTTCGGACAACACACGCCTACCAAACTAAAGCACTTAAAATATTTTGGAACAACCCATAATTACATTTACAGAAAAATGAAGACCACATCAGATTCAGGGCAAAACTTGTCCCAATTCGGATAAGTCTTCTGAAATGCTACGCCTTGTAGTCTGGAACAGGCTTACCGACGTTTCAGAGGTATTTGCTGTCCTTATGGTGGAGGTAGCACGTACCGTTGGTAGACTTCTACTAGACTACACGGCGCTACAACCCAGAAGACAGCCATCGACGTCAGAACCTCAAATCGTACTTATTAATACAGTCTGAATAAACAAAGAAGACAGCGAAGAGAAGCTTTCACATTGCGGACTTCTGAGGTGCGATAGCCAGTAGTCCTGCAGGTGACTATTAACGTAACGCAACTGCCTTCTCCTTCAGGGTAGACGAAAGCGGTGTGTTCCTGAAAAGCTTTGGCAACTGCCTCAACGTCTACACGGTGACACAACCCACAGTTCACATACTCATTCTTTCATACAACACGAAAACTCCACAAAGAAAACTTCCATCAAAACTTTTTAATACAAACAAACAAAGTATATGAGACGCCGCAAAAATGGTTTTGCCCAGGGGATTTCCCACCCCCTAACACAGTCTCCACTTTCGCGGACAGCCTAAAACAAGTGGCACTTAAAGTAATGAAAAAAATCGAAACATTTACACAGTTATACTTCTGGGACTCCGAGTTATGTCCTGGTAAAAATAAAATAAAATAAAGCCATATAAAGTTTTACGACCAACGAAGCTTCTTACTGTCTTGCTGTCTCTTTACATTCGCAATAAAATAGGAATCTGTGTGCGTGGTAATAAACTACACGCTCCAAACTTCATCTCTGATTCATGAAAACTCCCCTCGTCTATTTTAAAGACTGAAATCTAAACGTTTGTGACAACTGCAAAGGTGGCTGATCGCACTTTCCACCCAGCCTCAAAAACAAAATACCACCCCTTATCGGCTGTCCCCCAGTGCTTATTCACTATTTTCACAGCCACTCTCCACATCTGAAGCCAAACCCATCTAAGAAATTCCTCGATTTTGATGGCATCCGACGACTCGTTACCATGTTCAGAACAATCCGCCACTGATACTTACACTAAGCCAGATTAATCCGATTCAGAGCCTCTGACAATTTTTTCAACATTCTTTATAAAAATTACCTCGTCTCTCATCTGGGCTTTTGAAGTAACCTAAGGTATTTAATGTTGAAGTGTTAGAGCCCCCTGTCCAAGCCCCAAGTTGAGGGACCACCCCTCATCGACTGTCAGCGACTGCTCTTTCAGCACATTCACAGCCACAAACCATGACGACTCCCCCTCCGCCCCCAAACTGGCGACAAAGGGCCACTTAGTCCTGTCCACGCAGAGCGCCTACTGGTTAGGCATCTTTCTATACACGCTACTGGGTGTTTCGACAAACATTCTGCAAATAAGAAACGTATCTTATGGTTCAATGTTCATAGTTGTAATTCTTTATCACAGTGCGACACTGGATCATGTTACTTTTATAGCTGGAAACACGCACATAAATTACACGCACATTAAATCAATGCCTACAGGAACGGAGCGCGTATAACGGAAGCCTTTTAAATTTCTGTTAACACATGAACAGAAGGGTAATAAACCTCACTAACCCCTAAGGAGGCACACACACACACCAAATACAGTGTTAAAATCCACCAATCAAATTTTAATGGAACAGAACCGAGTAGTTTTCACGAGGAAATTAAAGCACGAGAAAGCTCGACACCGCGTAGTTCAGAATCCAACGTCTACCCGTCTGCTACGTAAAAGTGCAAATATTAAAATAATTAAAGTTACTAATTCTGCCTGTTATTTTGTGTGGGAGTAAAACCTGGTCACCCGAGCATTAGGGTGACGAGGAAGGCGTACAAATTCCTATTCGAAAGCCTGAAGAGAGAAGACAACTCGGCAGACACTGCAGGATAATATTAAAATTAATCTTAGGGCAATGTTGTTGGAAGGTGTGGAATTGAATCAATCAGACTCTGCAAATGGACAATAATATCTTGACAAGCTAAGAGACTATTAGCTTCTCAAGGAATGGCTCCGTGGAGTTCATTATCAACACTAAAGTCCAGCCAACTCATTCATCTACCCAAATGCAGTGTGACAAAGAGTCAGTCTTCGACTTGATTATAACGTCAGTGTCCCTGCACAACCCACCCTAACGTGAAACACATCTCCAGCCAAAAGTACACGTGTGCTGGACGTGACGAGGTCCATCTACTGCAGAATATACACCGCGGAACTCACCCTCCTCAGCAGCTCGGAACACCACGCGAAGATGATTAGAAACTGGTACTTGTGATTGATGAGATGTGTTTAAATAAAACGTTCGTCTGGGTACAGGGGGGGGTCCTTTCCCCGGGGGGCAAAGCACGGCCGAGGCGTGATGCCGACCACTCACACCATCTAGTGACGAGGTCAAGAACGAGTAGGAATTATACCTCCTCCTCCCCAAAGTGCCACCATGGCGCGGAGCGCCATAGCATTTACTTAAGTTTCCATATATTTCTAATCCTCCTACGGCTGTCTGTACTCCAGTCACACTCGCAAATGCCCGAAGATGGCTGTCTTCTGGGTTGGTGCGTCGTAGAAGCCCACCGACGTTTCAGAGGTCCCTGCTGCCTCCACAATCAGGGCGATCACTCACTCTCCTTTTACTTATCGCCCTGGTGATGAAGGCAGCAAGGACTTCTAAAACGTCGGTGGGCTTCTACGACGCATCAACCCAGAAGACAGCCATCTTCAGGCATCAACTTCTTGGTCAGCTGAGAAACTATCAGCCTATAGAGCACTACTGCTCATCACCGCGCTTTGCTTCGTTCCTGGATTCTGCAGTAGGGGAGTCTGGGATTACTGATCTGACTGGACTGAATAATGAGTAACTTTAGGGGCAGATAACAACCGAGATCCGAGAAAAACGTCTTCTGTCCAACGCGGTATGTTGTCACTAAGCCTATTACCTACAGCAGTTGGAATGGGGAAAACCAAAACCTACCCAGTTATGAGTTGTTTTTTTTTAAGTCCTTTCTAGGTCTCATATCCTCCGAAAGCTCCCACTGCTCTGACGTAGCATGAGAACTCTGAGACTGCCCAGCTTCGTCTGTGAGGGCAATTAGCCTCTAAGGTATCTCCAGGTAAAGACAAGCGAGGGGGCTGGCAACTCCGTGTGCGCACAACTTCATATCGCTTGCCTCTCGTGTAATGGGCTAGACACGTAGACAGACGACAGGACAAAATGCAGTGCACGTGGTTCATATAATTACCACTGGTTTCAAAAAACGTCACGTTCGTAACTAACCAGTCGATAATACAAAAGCATTATATCTGCCCACACGATGACGCAAAGGCAAGAGGCCACTTGAAAGACCTAAGCGTAGACGGTGGGACTGGATTAATATCTAAAATGGATCTTTAGGAGTGCGTAGGTGTTGAATGGATTTAAAATGGCTTTGGATAATATTCCAGTGGCGAGATATTGCGGAAATGGATTGTAAAATCAGGGTAACGTCTTGATCAGCTACGCGACTGTAAGCTTCCGCAAAAAAAAAAGGTCCCTGCTCTGTGGAGTTTCTGTCCAGCATCCTCCAGCTGTATAAACGGAGACGAAGGGAAGGGAACTACGTTTTATCGGCGGAGGAATCGTAAAAATTGTCACCAATCACTCGTGAAGCGACTTCCGTCAGTTGTCACTGGCTGAATCCTCGTGCTGTTTGAGTTCGGAATTAATTTCTGAAAAATCAGCGGATCCTTTTAGACATTTGGTAGGGACCTTAATCGCAGGTGGACTGACTGACTGACTGACTGACTCTCTCTACCTGTCACAACGGAACGAGGAAATACATCAGCGCTCGTAGGACGACGATCACGCCGCCCGGGGGCTTTGCTGTCAATACAGCTCGCTGTCACTGTAATTAAATACGTAATGATGGCAATTTCCTGTCACGTACACGCGAGTCTGTATGATTTATTTAACGACGTTGTTAATAGCTGAGACTGTACAGCGTCGAGTGATGGAGGATGATTAATGAATAATGAACTGGGAAGGATGTGGAGATATTCCAGGCGTAGCAAAACTGAAGGAATTGTCACAGCACTTGCCTGGAGGGACTGAGGACAACTACGAAAGTCCCAAGTCAGTATAACTGGCCTTCGGTACAGAGATTTGAACGCAGGACCTCCGGAATACGAACCACGATAACCACTTAATTAGGAGAAAGTTGTCTGCTTTGTTTGTCTCAGAATGTACCGACAACTATATAAGCCAGATAGCTACAGTCCACATTCTCACAAACTATCTCTTTAGGATCCATTTTAATAATATTATCGCTTCTACGGCAAAGGAAAGACTATATACACTTTACCATAACAAAAATCACTTAGTGATTAACGCTGTTTACAGTTAGAATCACACAAAACCCAAGAATGCAAAAACAAATAGTTAAATGTTGTCAATGGTACGTATAGTTACCATTTTAGTTTGAAGGGTTAATAAAACAAAAGGACTTCGAACGGTCGTTACTTATTTAAGATAATATCCCGGTATTTATCTGGACCAACTGAATTAAATCACGAAAAGTTACTGTAGTAAGTCTCCGAGCCAAGATTTGAACGCAGGACCTTCTGAATACGAAGCAGGAGTGCCAAACACCCGTCCGCAGATTTCACCCAATAATTTCTGCGTAATATTCAAATAATAAACGAATCGGTTTTAAAATAAAGCAGCTCGTACGGAAACACAAAGCAGGACATCTGACAGAAGATACACACCAAGGCCGCCCCTGAGAGGAAGACCAAATTCTTCCAAAAAGGCAACAGCTCGAATAAGGACAAACCCCACCAAAAGTTGCGCGTATCTGGAGTATAGACAATGAGGACCTGTTGTAATGGGCAATGTCTTACTTTTCCCAGGTCTCACAGGTGGGATCCTAAGTGCTTCCCCAGCACAGCCTGTCACAAGTACCGCCTGTTTCAAAACACACGTGCCCCTTCTGCTTGTTAACCCCGGGGCGTGATAAATCAGACATGCGCAGTATCACTCGAGAATGATCACAGGAGGGGGTTGGGGGGGGGGGACACAAGGTCGACTGAGATCGGTGGAATTAATAAAGCTCTTCGGGTACTTAAGTCACGCAGTAAACAAGAGATTCTTTAAGTTGCATTATACATCACAGCGTATCACAAGACTCGACTCTGTTCTTACTGTCTGTTCAAAAAATACGGTTACACATGTTTCAGACGGAGGACTGTTTCCTACGGTAAAGTAAAGTCTGTCCCACTACACGCCATGTAGGCGCTTGGGGGAGAGGAGGTATAGCTCCTCTCTTCCTTGAACTCGGCACTAGATGGGGGTGAGTGGTCAGCATCACGCCCCGGCCGGCTTTACCCCCGGGAAAGGACCCCGGTACCCATTGGATA
>NW_019060008.1:1705516-1772695 GCF_000696155.1 Zootermopsis nevadensis | reverse complement strand
CCCCCGGGAAAGGCCCCCGGTACCCATTGGATAGGAGGCTGGGTGGGCCCCAGAGGCTACAGGAAAAGTCCTCTGCCCCCGTCGGGGTCGAACCCCGGTCGTCCAGCCCGTAGCTAGTCACTAGACTGACTGAGCTATCCCGGCTCATGTTTCCTACGGTTGGAAATTTTAAACTCACGTTTGAAGGTCAAATGTTACACTGACTACCACATAAAACACTTATTAACTTGTTGCAACTGTTAAGTTAACAAGAGAAATACGTCTGTGTTCTTACACGTGCACGCGGAATTTTGAATCACCCTGTATAACACAGAGCAGGAACTGGTTCAGTTGGCAGTAAAGTCTCTGACACACAAATCCCGTTCACATGCACACTAATTAACGTCTTGTATCTTTATACATGGAATTCACTGTCAGAAGCTGAAGACTGTACGGCGTTGAACGTTAGGATGACCGGTGAATCAGGAAGGAAGCGGTCACAGCCCAATTTATTAACGTCACCTGGCTAGGGGACTGAAGGCAACGAGGAAAAACTTCAGTCAGGTTATTTTTAGTCGTAGCATGGAATTGTGGCAAATGCTGTATCATAAGTGCATGTCAGTGACTTTTATGACTACATTCCGAAGTGGCCTCAGAGTCCATAAAAGAGCGAAGAACGTGTTGACGAAATGAGTTTCTGTCAGCTTCTCAAGAAAGAGACTGCTCCACGCAGTTACTTCCATCCCTCAACAAAATCCGGAGCCGATAAGCAACTTGTTACCGGAGCATTTCCTCCGACACACCCTGTAAACACCTGGAAGTCATCAAGCTGAGAAGGCGATGTTTAAAACACCAGCCGAGGGCCACAGAAACATCTGAGAGGACTACAGATAAAAAGGCTCACGAAATAATACCCGCTTTACACACATAACTCAGGCATTTTACTACGCACTTAACGGCTTCATGCCGATATGCTATTTTTATTGAATTCATGATCGATAAAACAACTGACAGGTTACACTTTCTGGCAGAAAACATAAACACATCGCGACCTTCGCCTTAAGACGACATAATCGTTGATGTGTTCCACGGAAATCGAATTAAAAGAGAGGAAAAATGCAAAGACACAGGATGAGATTGTACAACAAACTAGCTCACTGAGTTGGCGAAGTTATTACGACGCTAATTAGAGACTGTCTTGACAGGAATCTACTTTATACGACTCTAGGACCGTTTCTCAGATGATTACGTACAACACACGTGGATTCATAAAACGGAAACATCACCTGAAGGCCACAGAAATGACATCTCTGATTTCACCAAAGACTTTAAAATGTGTTCAACCCCCCCCCCCAAAGACGTATTTCCGGCTCTGTTTACTAACGCGCTCAGTTCTTACGTTATCACCAGCTCCACTAATCTCCTTCACATCGTGTCACCGAAATCATTCGTGATCACACTTTTTTCATAGGAAAAATAATCGTTCGACTTCGGAACGAAACGAGGGCAAGGATTTATTTATCCGGGACGAACGCAGTCCGACGTTTCCGCGGTTTCCTTCAAGTGCATGAAAAGCCAACGTCTACTGTCAGTATATATTCGTTACGCCTATAATTTACAATAAACAATTACGTCGATAGCTCGATCGGTCGACAAAGGATTCTTGGCCTCACTTGTGTCTTCTGGGGTTTCTTACGACGGTATAGCCCCTTCGACTAAATGTTTTGTCATTTGGAGCAGGAACGTTGCTTAGTAAGGCTTCATAAATGAGAAAGTTGACAAGTTGACAGGTAGCTCTGTATTAAAGGATTTTAGGGCTGTAACATCGGACAAGGATTATCGACTCAAGTCATATAATGCAACAAATACGGAAAAGTTAAAAGATTTCCGTCTTCTTGGTTGTTGCGCTGTGTAGTCTGGTCGATGTTTACCAACGTTTCAGAGGTCATACTGCCTCCGTCATCAGAGTATGAAGATTTCTGTCTTCTGGGTTGTTGCGCTGTGTAGTCTCGTCGATGTTAACCAACGTTTCAGAGGTCATACTGCCTCCGTCATCAGGGCGATGAAAAGTTAGTTTCGTAAGAGCCCGATACGATGCGCGTATTTCACGTAATTCTAGCGAAATTTTTATTAATCACATTTCAGTCTGAATTCGCTGGAAATAAACGCCAAGATATTAAACTTGCAAAACACACAGAGGAGAAACTGGGCGTTCACTCTGGTATGTAGCCAACCAATAAAACACACAGCAAAACGCGTTACAGGAAGCTCTTTATGAACTTAAAAAACTTACCGAGGAAGATCGAAGGATGTTGTCCACTAAAGGCAGTGTCTGTCTTGCCTCGTTATAACGAGAACGTGAATCTTAAGACGAGAGTGAAACGACGCAAATGTGTCGAATCGTACTCAGAAATCTTCATAAGGCGAAGTAACACGTGTGACTGAAATGTTACTAGCTTCACGATGCACGGAACATCTCGAGAAGCTGACAGTCACTAAGTTGTTAACATTCACAGCATTTTATTCAACCAGCGCGTTCGGTGCCGCGTTCACAAAAGCCCGTCACCGAACTTGATCCCAGACCAATTTAATCTAAAGCGTCTGCACAAATGGGAGGAAATTTGCGACATTTCGGAACAAGAAGTCTGAATATTGTTCCTTTAATGGGCATAAACCACCTTATCTTTTGGACTGAGACAACGTGTGTTATAAACGTACAACTGCGGCTTTCCAGATAACCCGCGTCGAATGTTGAAATCTATTCAACGTTTCGCCAAACAATGCAGTTGCTATTCTCAGGGTGAATACAGAATATGTAACTAGGCCCCATAAATTACATTAAAATCACATTATTCGTAAAAACATTAAAACATGACCCATTTTCATTGCTCGTTCTGTCCACCAGGACACCAAATTCATCAAATTAAGTTTTGTCAAATACGTACAAAATATCAACCATAGGCTTTGCAAAATCTCGCTTCAAATCTGAGGACATGACATGGTCGACTTACCGGTAAGTATGTTGCCGTCAGGCATCGCTCTGAGGACGGTAAGGAAACAGACGAAGAAGACAGCTGCGAAGATCATGGCGCCGGGTGACGGTACACTGCTCACGAAACGTCTGAAACAGAAGAAGGTCGTGTTACGGAGATAGCAGAAATGAAGGAAAAGTTCACGGACTGGAGCTGTACCGTTCACTGATTCACCCTCTGTAGATCGAAGCCCGTCTAAATAATATTTAAGACCTCAGTCCGTACCGCGAAGAAAACACAACTCTTCACCATTACAAAGATCAACTGGTTAACGCTGTTTAAGGAAATAATCGCTGTTTATAATGAGACACGCACTGCGCGCATAATATTTAAGAATTCAGCCCGTACCGCGAAGAAAACACTACACTTCACCATTACGTAGATCGACTGGTTAACGCTGTTTAAGGAAATAATCGCTGTTTATAATGAGACACGCACTGCGCGCATAATATTTAAGAATTCAGCCCGTACCGCGAAGAAAACACTACACTTCACCATTACGTAGATCAACTGGTTAACGCTGTTTAAGGAAATAATCGCTGTTTATAATGAGACACGCACTGCGCGCATAATATTTAAGAATTCAGCCCGTACCGCGAAGAAAACACTACACTTCACCATTACGTAGATCGACTGGTTAACGCTGTTTAAGGAAATAATCGCTGTTTATAAAGTGAGAATCATACAAAACCCATTAATACACCGTCTAGGTAATAATCCAAGTTACCAAAACACTTTTTAGGGCTAACAAACTATACGGAGCAAAGTCCTTCTTCAAAAGCCAACACTCTGTCTGTCTTCTGAAATGTTTCACCGTATAGCCTGGCAGATATTGACGGGCGTTTCAGACGTTCGATTCGTTCTGGTAATTTCAGAAGTAAACATCCGAAACGTCAGTCAATAATTACCAGACAACAAGGTGCAACGTCCCAAGACACAGCCATCTTCATACACTTCGCCGTGAGAACCAGAAGTCTCAACAAAGACTGGTACCATCTTTACATCGAACTCCACGGTGCAAAGACTTTTTGGACACGCTGACAGTCACTCAGCCAGTCAAGAAATCCTTAAACGGCTGTATTCTGGGTTGCAGAGCCGTGTAGTCTCGTAGAAGTTTACCGACGTTTCGGAGGTCTCTGCTGCCTCCATCATCAGGGCGAGGAGCGAGTTAAAACCTCAAGTCGTACAAAGAAATTCCTTCCTTATCTCAAAGATGTTCAAGTCGGGACGTGCATCGGCGAAGCGTCAACTACAATAGTTAGCTTTTAGTGTTATCGGCGGCAAGTTTCAGCGTGCCGGTCCGTTGTCAACTTGGCATGTTCGAAACAGAGGAAATAAATTCCTCCAGCGACCGACGTGTGTGTGTGTGTCGATCAGCGCCCGCTCCATGAGGAAACCATCAAAATTCCTCAACTATCTGACGGGTCGGGAACGAAACGAGGCATAAACCTCATCACGCATCATGAGGCAGCCATCAGGACGGATCTCAGGAAAATGAGAGCACAGAATCGCGTAACGTTAAACAGACGCATAAACGAGCAAAGTGAAATCGGCGTCCTGTCTCGGACGCAGTGACCGAATACAGACAGCCGCTGGTAGTTGCTCAACGCACCAAACACGAAGCCCTCATGCAAATAATTCCACGAAGCGGAGACAACCTTCGGAACCTAACATTCGCTCAGATAACAAAAAAGTGGAACCAAGGTTCCGGAGAATTTGACGTAAATACGTCTATACGGAAAGGAAGTTTATATATTGGCTTTATTCTAAATATTTCCTTTATACATGCTTTACAATTGAGTAAAGTTTGATTAAGACTTTGCTTAATCAACTTGAATTAGTTACGCTTAAGATGGGTCTGTGGTAGATGAATGTAATGTAATGTAATGTAACGTTTCCTAGGTAACCATAGTTACACTTTTTCGCCGAATGACCCTTCCTTATAGACGTATTTACGTCAAGAAGAGTGTCACTGCTGTAATACAAGAGAAAATGTGTCAGGACTTTGGAAATGTCTTGTTTTGGGAACAGCACAAATTACTCATCGCCCCAAAGCATTTGCTCCTCAGACACTAGATTGTCTGCGAAGGATTCGACACCCGGTAACTGTGTCAGAACCTTTACCAGAGGGTTAAGGACGGCAGCCTAGCGCCTGAGTAGATGGAGAATATATGCTTCTCCGAAACGTCGGTACAAAGTCAACAACCACACGATGAAAGAATAAGAAAAAAATTAAACCCACAGCGTAATCTGAACCTTGAATGAGTTCCTACGTCCAAAATATTTGTAGAGACTGAGGAAAAAATTAGAAAAGTCCCACTACTAATACGGATAAGGAATTGTGACGTTACCTCAGAATCTGCTACCTCTGGTCTAGATGAACGTCGTAATAAAGCTTCGAGTTATTTGGGAAGCCCTTTCAAGTGTCAGTATCATTGGTCCTCCTCACCCTTAGTTGATGAGGAAAACCACGAGAAAAAACAGTCACGACATCCGTAATTTGAACCCAGGACCTCCCGATTACGAAGTAGGCCTTGAGGGTATAGATTGGATTAATATGGCTCTCGATAGATCCAGTGGCAAGGTCTTTTGGGGGGAAAAAGAAAAGATAATGCAATTTCTGTTTTCAGCTGAGCTCGAACAGCTGGGTGACCATCAGTTTCACAAGAAGGACTGTGCACCGTTAAGTTCTAGCCCTTTTCGGGGTTTATTTTGACCACTTTTCCTATTACGCCAATAGATGACTCTGTTTCCCGTAACTTACACAAGCATGTGACTTTAGAAACACTGCAAAGAATTTATCAGCTCGGCCGTTAAGTCTGATCGACGTTTTACATGATAATTCTCCTAAAAGTGGGCACACGCGGGTCAAACGCCATCTGAAGGTCAATCGACCTATAAGTCATCACAGTGCTGCAAATGTCCAGACATTGTATCAATAGCATCCAACATAATAAAACATGAAAAGTCTCGTATCTCATCTCTCTCATTAATTAGGTTCCAAGATGACGTTTTATACCAGAAGGAATGTTGAGTTCCAAAGACTGACCTAGAGTTGCTAAGGCAACGAGAAGTAGGCACGGCACGGCACGGCACGGCATATGAATAAACAGTATTTATAAACAAAACAATAAATATAAATTCACAAAAGTACACCGGTTAAATAAAAGGCAACAGTCGGAACAAGTGGGTATCGAAGATGAGCTGTATTCTGCATCGTTGCACCTTGTAGTCTGGTAGAAGTTTACCAACGTTTCGGAGGTACTAGCTGCCTCCATCATGAGGGCGATGAACTGAAGATGGAGGCAGCAAGGACCTCTGAAACGTTAGAAGTTTACCAACGTTTCGGAGGTCCTAGCTGCCTCCATCATCAGGGCGATGAACTGAAGATGGAGGCAGCAATGACCTCTGAAACGTTAGAAGTTTAACAATGTTTGGGAGGTCCCTGCTGCTCCAATTATCGGGGTGATGAGTACACATCGCTCAGATTTATATGTCGTTTTATTTATTATACTTCTTCTACTTGTAGGTAAACGAAATTAAAGTTATCAGACTTTCGTGAACTTTAAACAATCCAGTACTTCCTCAGGCATAAATATTTTCCAAAGCCAGAATCGTTATCGGGCGTAATTGGATAGAACAGCTGCAGATCAAATTGGTTATCATATTTACAGAGCATTATGAACGTTAATAACATCGATAAAGCCTTAAGTATCAATCAAGTCACTTAGTATGTCGCACAGAAGACAGACAAGGACCACTCAGCGGGTTCTTACTAAGCGACGTCTATTTGGTTCAACCTAACCTAACCCTCGACTGCGAGACGCAATACAAGAGTTCCCATTGGCTAGCGTGCAGCCAGTAGTAATACGTGGCAGGGACAGGTATATATATAGAGCACGGACGGAATATCCTACAACTTCAGTACCCTGAGGACGAGGACGAAGATGGTTCTCGGAACGTCGGTGTTCTCTCCATTCAACCACCTGACACGGTTGCCAACCCTAGAAGACGTCATTATACTCAAGACAACGTGTACGAAGATGACCGTCTTCTTAAGTCCATGTAATTCCACGCGCGTGACTTAATTATCGCCCTGATGATGGAGTCAGTAAGCACCTCCGAAACGTCGAATTTTTAATCCGGCCTACATGGCGAAAGAATTCAAAGACAAAGTTATGGTTTTTGTATATTTTAATTATAAATTTTCATGCACTTAACTCGGCACAGACACTGCCGTCGCCATGGTGACCTGCGCGAACATCGCAAAGTGAATCTTAACACACGAACACACGGGGGCATGATGAAATGCCTCTTGGTTATGAAACGCAACTTCGGATGCATTTCAGAATGCATAATTTTCCGTCGAGGTTCGACAAACGAACTTCCATGACTGGCGTCTGGCTCGAAGCCAAATGAAGGGTAATTTGAAAGTGTCTCTTTTTCCTCAAGTCAGCAGTAAGACGTAAATATTATGAGAATACCCTAATTGCTGACTCGACTGTTACATTTCTGAGGCAATGTACAGGGCGTCCATGAAGTTGCGATCCGGGTGTTTCTACCTCGTAATATAAGACCTCGACTGTAAGAGCGCGAAAACAATTCTGACGGTGGCGACTCTGATAGCAAGAAATAAAACCGAGGTGCCCACGGCGGAGTCTGGAGTCTGACAGATGTTTCAACATTTATTTACTGCATAAGAAAATTTCGATATTTTTTTTTTATAAATCAAAAGCGTTTTTTTCAAATATAATAGCGGAATAAACTGTATTACTGTTCGCGCAAATACAGAGTTCATTCCCGTCAACTTCGTGATATTTGAGGTTCTCAAGGCGACAAATATGAAGTTGGCTATCTTCCGGGAGATGTGAACCGACGTTTCAGAGCATATGTTTACTTTGCGGTCAGAACCGATTTTTCAAATAATATTTAGTCCAACTTCAGGCTTCAAAGGCTAATAAGACGTCATTTGTTTCAAGTACGACCATATCTTACACACATCACTGCGCCACAGAATGCAACCGACAACACAGTTAAGTATAGAATCACCCTCCAGGCGCCACCTTCCAGGAAGCGTCAGGCTAATTACAAACGGTTGAATATTATAGTTATAATTCAAATAATCGACATTACGCACGGACCACTTTTCTTGCCACAAACTAATAACAATAGAGATATGATTACGTTTTGTTAATTAGGTGTACATTTAACGACGTAATCGTGTTTTCATTTCGCATTTCATTCGATACCTGCAGCATGCAACATCCTCAGTGCTACCTTCAATAGATTCTAGTTTTCACCTGTTCTGATCGCCCTGCAATAACACACGAGGCGCGAATCATTTATTTATATGCATATTTACAGTAGTAATTAGTAGCAATTATTATCGACAACTCACGATGACAGTACAACAGAATAGCGCGTGCCCTTAAGTTTATTTACACAAAAAGCTGTCTCGCTGCGCGCCATGTAAGCGCTTTGGGGGAGAGAAGCTATGGCTCCTACTCATTCTTAACCTCGGCACTAGATGGGGGGAGTGGTCAGCATCGCACCCCGGCCGTGCTTTATCCCTGGTACCCATTGGATAGGAGGTTGGGTGGGCCCCAGAACCGATCTGGACGCAGGTAGACAGATCGGCAGACAGACGTAAAGATTAATCGAGTTTTATAAGCAAAATGTAGTTGAACTGTCACAGTAGTTGAGCAGCCGATAAACGCTCATCTAACCAAAGAAATCTTCATCTTTGATGAAAACCAAAGGTTCATTACCGTGTTCACAAAATCCTGCCACCGGCCTTTTCATGAGCTAGATCTATCCTATTTCCGTAACATCAATTTTAATATTATCCTCCTATCTATGTCCCAGGCAATTCAAACGGTCTCTTCCCTTCAGGATGTGCAACCAAAATTTGACGTGCCAGCGTCTATTGCAGATTATCTACGTCAACTTCGCCTCATAAAAGACCTTCACTTACGCCACATTTGCACACATCAATCGTCTCCATCGAGGCATCAGAGAATTAACCAAAGTCGGTTCAATTACTTTCTGATACATTATCAATTGGTAAGACAGGAAGTTCAAAGATACAAGACAAAGGAACACTGGAGCCTGGATGTGGACAGCAGAGGCGATTAGCGCCTAACACACACACTGGAGTGCCACAGCTGACATTTACTTCAAAATATACTTGCCTACATTTTATATTCTATAATTGTGACAATTTCTATCAGTTTATTGATACTACTGCATAGAATTGCCACATAAAACACTTAGATACTGTTCCGTTAAAATGCTTCTGTGATTGTCGTCATTTCCTGTGAAACATAAAACCTTTATCCTGCTTTTAAGCGCACGAGATCAGATAAGCAAACAGTAGTCACAGAGCACACAGACACTGGAACAAAAACACGACAAACATAACAAAGCGTAAACGTCATTAACATAGTCTTAACTCGCGTTTACTTACACTCGCTCAACTGTAAGACTGAGAATAAAAGTTGTCGGGAGCAAACCACTTAGTTAAACTACCGACAGATACCCCCCCCCCCCGCTACTCCCACGAAGACGCATAACACGAATGAAAATCTGTAAAAAAAATGTCAAATATTTCCATCTTCGACCTTGTACGTCGTGTTCGAGGGTTCAATCAACTGCCGATTTAGGTCAAGGGACCAGACAGAAACTGGACACAATTGCTGAAACTTGTTTCAGCATGGAAATCTGACGTGAAAGGTTAAACTGTTAATGTCCAGACGCTGTTCTTCATGCTTCAGACTTAACTTAAAATGCAAAAGACGCTCAGCAGGTACAATAAGATACAGGGGCAACACACAACTAAAATTCTGATCGGAATTTCAACCTAAAAATGTTGCTTCATCATGTTCTCTGTCCAGCGCAGAGCGTGGAGGCGATGCTACGTTTCGAGTTATGAAATAACTTATGGTGTATGGTTAAGCTCAGCTGGGCTTAGGCACCGCCCTCCGATGCCCAATGGTAACCATATTTACCACCTACATTGGCATTCAATAAGTCTACACGTCGCCCACAACAGTACTTATGAGTTTCGTATGATTCTCAGTATAAACAGCGATTATTTCCTTAAGCAGCGTTAACCAGTTGATCTTTGCAATGGTGAAGTGTCGTGTTTTCTTCGCGGTACGGACTGGATTCTTAAATATTATGCACGCAGTGCGTCTTTCTCGTGTCTCATTATAAACAGCGATTATTTCCTTAAGCAGCGTTAACCAGTTGATCTTTGCAATGGTGAAGTGTCGTGTTTTCTTCGCGGTACGGACTGGATTCTTAAATATTATGCACGCAGTGCGTCTTTCTCGTGTCTCATTATAAACAGCGATTATTTCCTTAAACAGCGTTAACCAGTTGATCTACGTAATGGTGAAGTGTCGTGTTTTGTAAGAGGCGTGTCAGTTTTTAAATCTAATTTAGACAAACTTCCGCTTCAAAGCGCTAATCCGAAAATAAATGAGGACGAACACAGATACACCTCACCCAAGCCGTCAGACTTTTTCTCAGGTTTGTCTCGGAATTAACACACTTCACGTCTAAAGTTAATCAATTTTCTACGTAAATCATAACGTTAATATTTATTGATAACAATGCACATTTACCAACTTGGCTTTATTTATATTTTATTCAGGATCGACTATTCTAAGTATCCTTTAAAGACGACAAAATCTGAAAGGATTTTCCCAAAACTATCTCTACGAAAGGAGATCCTGAAAATGTAACACGGCTGCAAAGACACACAACTGGTCACAATCCTGAGTCTCTTACACCCAAATCAGATCGTCATAACACATGTCCTTAACGCGCCATAATACGACCCGTTAAGTTATGGCTCTTATGAGTGGAAATTTCCAAACAGTTTCTGCATGCATTTCTTACTTCTCTCATTTCAGTCACACGTCGAGTCTGTAAGAAACCCCTGCATTTCACTTTTTTAACAATACCACGCGAACTGTATGAACCACAATATTTCCTCATTGCGTAATATTTGCTAATCACAATTCATGTTTTAAATCATTCAATTTCGTAACATTACTTAACTTTAAGCACATCACACTCCCAAATTTCACACCCCATTCTCTGATATTCTGCATCAATACAAGGTGATTATTTAAACAGAACGACAGCAGAGTCGAGAAAACATTTCAACCAGCCATTCACTTACCACTGATACAATCCCAGAAGCTGGCGTGTAATACTGTTACATATGTCAGTCAGCACATGTCCTATTAAAGCTTTAAAAGCAAATGAAATCACAAGGTAAACGCGATTCTCCTCCGGATATCCCAGAGAACACAGGTAAACACATAAATCGGCGAACTTCTCTTAGTGTCGGCGTGTTTTGACGTATTTCAAGTGCGCACACGACGAACGCTGTGAGAGCGCGCTGCTGGTTGCTCGTTCAGAGCACAACCAACTACTGGTCGCCTCGTCCCGCGGTCCAGTCGCTCCACGGCTACAAGAAGGGGTCCAGGTAGTCAACCAGCCACACACAGTCCGCATGTAACACGGCAGATCGCAACAACTCCACTCGTTTTATATTGTACCGAGAATCTGATGCTAAGGGGCCGCGACCCACAGAAGAAACATCTGCGCTTGATCTAGCACACAAGTGCGCAGAAGCGGAAGGTTCTTCCTCTTATTTTCTTACTTTCTCGCATAATTCTGCGCAAACCTCGTCCGCGAGATGCCACTCCTTACTGTAAATCACGGGTGAGAAAAATTACATTTTATGAAACAAGTTAGCTGAGCGAGTAGACTTTCTGCCAAGGTGTTTGATCGATATCTATAATTTCATATTCCCGACGCCGCGGTAAATTATTTTCTTTACAACCAATCAAAGTGTCTAACGCACACCATCGCTTCGTAAGACCGCTTCCTTCCCTATTCCTGCCGATAACACCTTGCAGACAAATTGAGAAACATAAAAGATGGCTGGATAGCTCCGTGTACTCTGGTAGGAGTTTACCGATGTTTCGGAGGTCTTTGCCTAATCCATCATCAGGACGATGAGTAACATGAATAATGTCCATAACCTCACGTCATAAGTTTAAAAATATATTTTTATTTTATCCTCACATAGATCTCTAAAGTGGTCCCTTATGGTTTTTGACTGAAGTTTTCTACGCATTTCTCGTTTCCCCATGCGTGCTACACGTTTAAAGCAAAGTATTTATAACTTCATTTATATTTGTGATGTTATGAAATGGTCTTCAAGGAATCGTTAACTCACAAACCTATTTAAAGGACGTTCCTTTGGCCTTCAGCCATTACGTATACAGCTTTCAAATTACCCTGACAAAAAAAGGGCTTCCATATTAAAAGTGACGTTGCAGTCCCCTTAAGAAATTAATTTTCTTTCGCCTAATGAAGCCAACTACAATTTACGCCGACATATTTTATTAAACTGAGATTTGTACAATGAAGGTAACGACGCACAATAACAACTATTTTCTCAGTTTTGTATGGCTGAAAAATGGGGCCTTTTACAATCAGAGAGCAGCACGAAATTCACGTGTCTGACAACGAAGAACTCAGGATGACATTTTGAAATAACAGGAACAAAGCATGAGTGTGATTTAGAAAATTACATAACGAGGAACTTCGTGATTTATACATGTCACTCACTATCGTTAGTACAGTGAACTTCTGTGTGAAGTTACGGCGGGCTGGGACCGTGGATTTGACGGGAGAAACAAGGAATGCACGCAGGATTTTGGTGGGGAAACCTGTTTGAAAATGATGACGTGCAAGAAGGAGATGTAAGGATAACATTAAGATGAATCTAAAGGAAACATGACGGAAGAAGAATTGACGCCTGGTCATGGCGAACCACGGAGGTAAATAATGTAAAATTAGTCAACGGGGCTGTACACGTACTAATAAGCAACTTCATTAGCCTCTATCGACACAAAAAGTCGATCAGGCGCTAATGCTACTACATTACGTAAGTCCGGTCCAGGCCGGTTATGCAGCTGTAAGCAGCGAGTTGCGGGGATCAGGTATCAGCCAGGAGAACCAGATCCATCGGTTAAGTTTTCAAAGTGGATTTTATTATACGGGGGGGTGGAGAAATATATTAATTCACTACGAGGTCCGTTCAAAAATACATTAGACCACAACAGAACCGATCTCAGGTAAAACGAATCTTTAGCCAGTTACAGCCACTGGTTACTTCAGACTGCTATCACACTGAATAAACCGAACCAATAATTCATATTTTGCCGACGTTTCGGAGAATATAAAGATAACGAGGTTCTGAGAAGAAAAAAAAGTTAAACCATCTCACCATATGATGATAATACCATCCAAGAACATAGCACACAGTTTAAATTCGTGGGTATTAAACGTGTACACGATTTTTAAATTCTTACACTGCAGACAGACATGACATGTGACCCGGGAGGAGTCTTTCTCGTCGTGGGGAAGGTACGAGGCATACAAAGTCTTCCTACTCCGGGACAAAATATTTTGTTTTTCTGAATCAGGGCTCCCCTTTTAACAATCTTGCAGAAAAGTCTGTGCAAATTTTTGTCCTTTTTTTTTTTTGACAAACAGACACAGTCAACAAAACAAACGACTGTCTATCACAAAACGGTGAATCAACACGCGTCATCCGAGCGGCGTTAAACAAATCACACCTTTCACAGAAGCTCCGAGTCGGCCCCGTTTGCTGTCACAATAATAATAACAATAATAAGAAGAAATAGTCTTGTTCGGACGGTAATGACAGACGAGCTTACAACTGCCGGTTAAAATTCAGGGAAGTAATTTGAATTTGAACAAGTCAACAAAATTACAAATATACCTCGCTCCGGGTGCAACCCAGCGGAAGAACGGAGCAACCGATGTGGGCGTTAATTACTGGGCATTTTAGTTCAGGAAGTTTCACAGCACTGGAACAGATGAGATTCTTTTGTTTCCACATCGGAATTGACGAAACTTTGCCAACCCCTCAAATTATTACCGATGTTAATCACACAGAAGAAGAATAATAATAATAAGAAAAGTTTCCCCTTTTCTCGTTTGTTACTCATCTTTTTAGTACCTTTGTGCTTATGTGACAATCACGTAATGCACGTGAGTGTCTTCTCACTAAAACTTTTAAACCAACTGACCAATTTTCAGGAAACTTGGTATGAACGTTATGTCGTCATTGAAAAATATGTACATCCCGTAAGAAATATATATTTGTAGAATATAAAACAGCATGTAATATCGTGCGAAAGTGTTTGTTTCACGGCGACAATTATCGAATTATGTGAGCTAAGAACGCAAAATAATTGTTTGCAAGTCAAGAATTACAAACATGCCTCACGAAACAAAAGAGAAATCCTCCTCTGGGTCTTATTTCTGCCAGACGAAGTTACTAGCAAACACCACGACCTCTATCCGTGAACCGCGGAGTCGTCCGTACCGCTCCACATCCGCCGCAGTCACTGGGGCAGCTCAGGAGGACAGATCAGGTCATCGCAGAATCCACTGAAGAAATCGAGCTTATGCAGAAAGCCAGTTAACACCGAAATTGTGGCATTTCAAGATCTCACGGCGACAGTTTGAATATGGCCGTATTCCGGGTTGTTGCACCGAGTAGTCCGGTAGAAACTGACCCACGCTTACTGCATCCATCATCAGGGCGATTACTACCAGGCCCAAAAGAGTCAGGCAGATCCATCATTTGAGGCAGGTCTAGTAACCGCTACTCAACGACGTCTAATTCTTCGCTTGTTTCCTCAGTCCGTCTAGGCAAATGCACGGATCGCGACCGTTTCCTTCCATATCCCTTCCCTTTAATAACCCACTAATCAGCCTGTCATTCGATGCGCTATATAGTCTGAGCTAGTTAAAAATCGTTATTAAATAATGCAAAAGAAACAAAATAATGAAAATATGGATGACGTAAGGAGTGCATGATAAATGTTATTCTGTGAAATTCCTACAGCTATAAAGATAACATCGTAAGACATGTGTTAGAATTAGCCAACATTCGCGAGGTGTCGGCTCGTACTTGGGGCCTGTGCGAAATGAGAGATTTTCAGTCCAGCAAATTCGTCCCATGGAATGGACCAGGGAGGTAGCATCTGTCCATTTAAAACGGACCACGGGGCAACGGGATCTTCACGTGTCATCCCGTCAAATTTTTGGCAAAGCCAACAAGTACAGAGTCCGACTGAAGAGGCAGATTGTAGCATCGCACTTGCTCCGAAACGTCCAAAAACGAAATGCAAGCGTTACTTAAAAAAAAAAAATCAACTAAAAGCCGACACAAGAAACTGAAGTTAGGGAATAACGCAGAGTTGACAACAAATAACAGTAAAATTATCGTCAATTGCCCGGAATAATTATAACAGAAAGGTCTACGGCCTTACAGCATAGACCAGAGCCGAATTTTTAGATATCAGATCTAAAACTTCTTGACGATGGTCAAGAGTCAATTGAATAAAAATTTCCTTCGATATTATCCATCCTCTAGTAAATATAAAACGTAAAACGACGTTTCGGAGATGGGACTCTATCTCCGTCTTCAGGTTCCTACACAGTTGGGCCCACTAGATAGAGCTAATCCCTATCTCCGGGTCTAAAACGTAAAACGACGTTTCGGAGATGGGACTCTATCTCCGTCTTCAGGTTCCTACACAGTTGGGCCCACTAGATAACGTCGTTTTTTACGTTTTATATTTACTAGACGATGGATAATATCCAAGAAAATTTCTATTCAATCGAATTTTTAGAGTTTAAATCTACTGGGTTTTAGACATAACTTACGCGTTGCGGGGCAGCCCGACTTGGAGCTCGCAGAAGAAACTTCACTGTAGAATGAACCCGCTGTAGGACGCGCGACTTGTCACGACTCATGAATAATTAATGAACTGCGGGTATTTTAGTGGAACTCAGGAACGCTGAGAGTTAAATGTCTTCAGCCACATGAAAATGACCGTCTCAGTCGCTTAATTACAGAGACCAGTAATTATAAAGTTATGTAAAATAAGAATAGCAAATGAATTGCTCAAACACAAACAACGTTTATAAGTCATCTCTTAGCTATGATGAATGGACGCATGAACGAGCGATGCGAACTGCAGCAAGACCGCAAATGTAGTGAATATCGCCAGATAACGTAAAGTTAAACGGTACTTTGGGAATCGAAGGATCTTCAGTGTTTGTCGATGGTTTGGGCTACTCAGGAAAAGAGATTCAGTCGTTTCCAGTCACTTAATTATTGTTTATAAAACGTGGGTGTAATGAAATGGAAAATTTTTGCACATTCTTCATACAGTCCTGCACTCCGCGCTGAATACCACTAACTTATAAAATAATCGATTTCATTATTTATGATTCTGTATCAAGTAACTGAAACGTAATAAAAATAAATCAATATCGAAACACATATGAAAAATGTATTACAAAACCCTGAAGGGAACATACAATCTGAGAGACCTAGGAGTAAACAGGATAATATTAAAATGGATATTAAAGATCTAAGGTTTGAAGATGTGGATAGGGTTCGTCTGATTCAGGATAGGGACCTATGGTGGGCTCTTGTGGGCACGATATGAACCTTCGGGTTCATAAAATACTCGTAATTTGAACAGATAAACGACTTTTAACTTCTGAAGCAAGACTCTGCTATGTGGCGTAGAAATGTCAGAATTCGCTCAGTGGAAATCCGAGCTTTAAAACATGCATTCTACATGCCCAACTCTCCCGACCTTACAGCATAAGACGTCACTGTTTCGTGGTTATGAAGTTTTACGACGTACTATGGTTTAAATGTTTATAAATATAAATTTTTGACAAGGGAGTGGCACGATATATAACTCAGAACAAGTTTCTTTACTGCAGAAAAGTGCTGTTGGGAGTTCCAATTAGCGCGCGTGTTCAAGTCTGCGCGTTGTAATATAGGACACAGGCAAACGAAGTTCGTCATCGAATGTCGTCACGAACAAACACAAGTTCCGTTGTCACGGAGGTTAATATTTGAATAACTTATAACGCTCTAGGTCGACCTCCATTCAAAGTCTTATTTCATCATTTTTACAACTGAGGAAACTCTCCACGGCCGCCAACTTCACAATAAATATTTCATGAGACGCAATGGCTCGGGCAATACAGTTTCTGTTTATGGGCTTGATGCCCTGGGTTCGACTCCTGACTGAGGCAGGAATCTATCCTAAGTGTCTAAAGCGTGAATCTTACGCCTGGGAGGTAAAACTCCACGCATTCTTAATATTGACGATGGAAGAAATTCTGTGATTTAGTCCATCTTAAGCTGACTTTACAGCACTCAGAAAATACATTGACTTAAGAAGACTTAAGTAAAGTATAAATTTAATCACATAACGAGGACCACAGTGATGTATACGGATCAGCTGGCACTGTTAAGAAAGTTTAATGTATGAAGTAACGACGCACTGGCATGTGGCTAGAATGGGGAGACAAGTAATGAATACAGAATTTTGGCGAGACAACGTCTTACATAAACTTACAAGTGGAAAACGAAGCAGGAGATGGAAGGGCGGCATTAAAATGGACCTCACGGGGTCAGGCAGTGTGATTCAGAGGAGGATCGCGTCCAATGGCGGATTCTGATATTATCAGTTTTAGGAACTTCGAGGTTTTGGTACCACACTGTTAGTTACTTAATTTCTATCCACAGCAGCACATACAGATTTTTTTGGGGGGAAGGGGGGAGGGAGATGAACACATAACAATGGACCTGACTAACGAACCACTACCACAGGAGGCACAGAAACCATCTGATGAAACTATTATGTCTTTATATCTATGGATCGCCCTGCTGTCGATAGAACACTGTAAAGGTGAATGTATAAACGAATCTTTTGAAATAATTTACGAATTATAAGCACTAAAAGTGTATTCAATATTAAATTTATCTCTTTAAAGCCCAGTGGTAACTATATGTACCACCTGCTTTAACAGTCAGTGACTCTGTATTGTGTATTTATGTGTTTCGTATGATTCTTATAATAAACAGCGATTATTTTCTTAAACAGCGTTAAGCAGTTGATCTTTGTAATGGTGAAGTGTAGTGTTTTCTTCGCGGTACGGACTGAATCTTTAAATATTATTCAGATTCCTACGTAGTGCATTTGTGGATTTCGTTGTGTGATTCTCATTATAAACAGCGATTATTTCCTTAAACAGCGTTAACCAGTTGATCTTTGTAATGGTGAAGTGTAGTGTTTTCTTCGCGGTACGGACTGAATCTTTAAATATTATTCAGATTCCTACGTAGTGCATTTGTGGATTTCGTGCGATTCTCAATGTAAACAGCGATTATTTCCTTAAACAGCGTTAACCAGTTGATCTTTGTAATGGTGAAGTGCGGTGTTTTCTTCGCGGTACGGACTGGATTCTTAAATGTTATTTAGGCAAGCTTCGGCTTCAAAAGGGTTAGACAACAGTATTTACTACGAAACTTTCAACATATAATTTATTATGCGAGCATAACAACTGAAGGTGTTAATGCGATATTATTATATAGGTAAATTCTATGCGAGAATATAAAATCTGGATACAATAGGCTACGTAAGTTGGTAACGCAGAATCGAAACATTGCATTTCATTGCTCATTTGAATACTGTAGTTATCTGATTTGAATGACAAAGTCTTAACGTTCTTTGGACGGCTTACTACAAGATACTCACGAACCGGGGACCTTCTTACGAAGCTAAGATACGTCCGAAGTTAGAAAGGTTATTAATTTTTTTAGATCTGTGAATGTTTCAGTGTTATTTGCTGTATGAAGCTGCTCATTCAGAGGAAATCATAATTAAGTGACAAACTTGTCTCGTTGTACAAAACTAGACTATGTTTAAAAGCTGAATATATTACCCCCTCTTTCTGAAGCCAAGACTTCAAGCAAAAAAGTAGTCAATTTTTAATCTGCGAAGGTTGTCGGTGTCATTTTAGCGCCGTGTTCAACCTAATTAATCATGCTACTTTAGTCGACATTACGAAATGCCTAATCGAGCATAAAACTATTGCCTGATATAAGTTAATACGGGCATGCGTTACACGGCTTCAAAACTTCTCATTTGATATGAGTCTGAAGTAAAGAACGTGCGAGTTCACAAGTCTACGTTCATATTTACTCTGTCATCGTAATCTTGAGAGCGAAATGCTCATGGCAGCCAGCACTCCAGGATAAGAACATCCCTCTTTCTTCTCCCGCAAGATCTGCGAGTCACTTTTAAGGTAGTAGACGGGAAATGTGTGGTTACTGTCACGTACAATTCTTGAAATCTGTTCAACAAATGGCCCTCCCTCCTTGCAGATATCAGATGCTCGAACACACGTCAAGGTTATGTTTGTAGCGGTGACGTGCGTTGTAAAGGCTTACACTTGTTCAGGGCTGTCGTTAGGTGTTGGTATCTTTCTTACAATGTTACCGATACGTTAAGTTAAGAGCTCACCTACTTATAAGTACTGCCACGTATTGCGTAATAATACGAGTTTATTGTAAAACAGAAAGATTATGAAGTCTGACTAAAGACTAAAACATAATCATAATATTTTGCGAAGAGTACCGACTAAAAATATTGGACAAATACACGAATAAACACCATACATCTAAGCCTATTAGTTTATTTAAGTACGCTTTATTAACTGCTTAAACCACCTTGGTACTTTCGCAAGAAAACCCCGAAAGGGGTCACGACGGTCGAGCTGTCCATAGACGATGAATGAATGAATGAATGAATGAATGAATTATGGGGCTCCACATTACGAAATTTTCTGATGGTGATGATATTTCAAGTGAAGAGAAGATTACATCTTGAGTGAACGGCTTTGCGTATCACAGGGTCATACTGCATTGCATGATGGATGTTACAGTGATCGTGAATGAGGGGGGGGGGGAAACTAGAAGGGCCTTGGCCTATTTTAAGAGTGTGCTCCCTTAGAGGGGCAGATGAGAATCGCTGGAAGCCTCTTTTATGGCAGACACCGTGATTTGACCCAAAGACCCCATTCGAATTAGCGATGAGACAGCCAGCCAGGTCATTGACCATAAAAGTTACCCTAGTGATAACCTTCCGCGCTGAGAATAGCCACACTTAACGTCGCATGTTTATTTGTAGCAATTTTACCGCTGAGACGAAAGACGAGACTTCGCGCTGATCACGAAACGTCTGCAGTCACATTTCAGCCTGGGTGCACGCGCACTGTAGACGAGAGAATCGTCTGGGAATGATCTCGGCACTGCTCTGCAGCTAACGAGAGGAAAACACAACTTGGACGACCTAGGAATAGATCGCGTAATATTAAAACGGATCTTAAATACGATGGGAGGGTGTGGAGCGGATCAGACATTCGTTTTTCCATAAAAGGTGAATAATTTCGAGACTACCGGTGCAGTTTAATTTCACATACTATACAACACTTACGGAGCATGTAGCACGCATGGTAAATACGTAAATGTTGGCCGGAAAACCTACAAGAAAGATACCAACAGGAAGAAAAAGATATAGATGGGAGGATAATATTAAAACGGATCATAATGAACTAAGATAGGAAGGTACGGACCGGATTCTTCTGGCTTAGAGCACGGATATGTGACCAGCTCATGAAAATTATGTAATTAACATTCGGTTTCCATAAAAGGCGGGAATTCTCTGACTGTCAAGTCTCTCCACAAGGACTGAGCTCCAGAGTCCATTTGAACATTATCCTCAAGTATGTGTCTTAGTAACATCTTGGCTTTGGGTTTCCCGATCATGACGACACGTGTCGAAACTCAAACTTTCGCCGACGTGAAATTCGCTTGCCGTCCACTTACGTCGCTCATTAGCACGTGTTAGATAAAGACAAAGAACAAGTTTCGACCTGTCATTCGCAAACAGACGAAAGCGTTCAAATCTGAAGGCAGATCCCGGCATCAGACGACCGACGCATATTCGTTCCGTCTGCCAACTAATCCGTCCTGTAACTTATCATTCAAGTGGCGGGTCAGCCTGGCTGGAGCCAAACGCACGCACTGTCCCTCTCATTAGAAGCAGCACACACTTTGCGCATGTGTACAGACTGTAATCACGACAACACAGCCAGTGCCACAACATCGAACACACCTAGCGACAGTCAACCGATCTCGCAGTGCCATAAACACAACTCACGCCTTTGAGGCCAAAGCTCGTCTAAATTACATTTAAAAATCCAGTCCGTACCGCGAAGAAAACACTACACTTCACCATTACAGAGATCAACTGGTTAACGCTGTTTAAGGAAATGATCGCTGTTTATAATGAGAGTCACACGAAACCCATGGATAATCTGCGTAGGCAATTGAATAATATTTAAAGATTCAGTCCGTACCGCGAAGAAAACACGACACTTCACCATTACAAAGATCAACTGGTTAACGCTGTTTAAGGAAATGATCGCTGTTTATAATGAGAATTATACGAAACACATAAATACTCTGCGTAGGCATCTAAATGTTATTTAAGAATTCAGTCCGTACCGCGAAGAAAACACGACACTTCACCATTACAAAGATCAACTGGTTAACGCTGTTTAAGGAAATAATCGCTATTAATTCAGAGAATAATACGAAAGCCATAAATGAAAAATAAAGAGTTAATTATTGGCTGTTAAAGAAAATGGTACATATATTTACCATTGGACTTTAAAAGGTTGATTTCATGGAATAGAAATGCTCTCTGCTGAAAGGGGCCCTGTTTTTAATGAAACCAAAAGGATCAAGAGACCAGTCCACCACTGAATCCTATCCTGAGCCACACTTCGTCTTCCACGTTTAGAGTAATATTTACTCCAGTCACTGCCAATAAAATACTCAAACTGACATAAGGAAGTAAAAATCTCACTACGAGAACCTCCCTGGATGGAGTACCTTCATCAACATGGAGGACACACCTCTCTGGTCGTGATGTTTAAATGCATTGCATTTATGAAACAGACAGCAACAGCCTAAAACAGCAAAAATAATTTTCTGATCTGGCGTTTGCTACAGCCTCTGTCGTCATGGAAACACAGCGTACGAGGCGATAATTCATCTCTTAACTCAGTACTGGCAACGCCGAAACTATCTCATTAACACGGGCAAAATAGCATTTAGAGTAACTGCACGCTAAGCATATGGTAGGAGGAGCGGTGAATTTATCTAATTAATATGCTCGTAATTACAAATAGAAGTTTTGAAAAAGGTGCAACCCTGTTTAGTTTGTAATTCAACGCCATAATCCTAAAGTTAAACTAAACAAGACTGCCAGTTCAGGGATACACAAAGTTTAAAAAAAAAAAATAATAAAAAAATGTGCCCTTTGCAATATAAAAGCATGTATGCATATCGCGGAAACCATGGGCGTATGAGAGATAATCCGAAACAATGAGATCGTCTCATCGTCCTGATGACGGAGGCAGCAATGACCTCTGAAACGTCCGTAAACTACTACCAGACTACTCGGCGCAACAACCCAGAAGATAGCCATCTTCCTGAGATCATTTTTAAGATAAAGACGTAGGTGGAATGGTAATATTAAAATGGATCTTGGCGGTATGAGAGGTCGGATGGGACAGTGAAAGGCTCCTACGAACAGGGAAATGTAAGAATTCGATTTCAACCAGCTGAGTGACTATCAGCTCTCAATGCGAGTATTTTAAAAATAGTAATTCTTTGCACAAAACATACAAAAGTATTCTTGAAATAAAATTAGGTGTCAGACAAGGACCGGGCATTGGCTAAATATTTATTTTATTAAAAATAAACGCTAAAAAAATGGTGGTTAGTGCACAGAACTTACTGTCAAAGAGCAATGCCAACTTCCACGCCATTAAACCTTTTTAAGACAAAGTATCGTTTTATTTTGGGCGAAATGATTTTCAGAGATAATCCGCCCGCTTTAGAAGATTAACATTCCTACCGCAAAAGTCACGTTAAAAGTACGGAAGACCTTCGTAAATGCGAGTGAGCCCGTCTTCGTAACAACAAGGGCCGTGTCCGTGTTTACCTTGCATCCACCTCGAGGTGGGCAGCGTCTGTCTAATCTCGACCCGGTTCTGCAGACAGAGAACACGCTACCTCACACGAGGAGTGTTGTGTTTGTGGCAAGTGGCACCTTCCGAAGAGCGTAATCGGTGTCCTCGCAAAAACACTGTATTTACCATCGCCCCCATATCGCATTCGAACAACATGGAGGGAGGAACATACAGAGGGGTTTTATGGAAGTATAATTATTTATCTACTCACGTAACAGACAAGTGTTGGTTGGTGATCATTTGCTCTTAAGGGATTTTAAGCCTTATGGGACAATACTATATCCGTTGCCATGGTAATGCTGTTAAATGAGGTCTCCTATAGATAATAATTTTAATATTTGTGTACTGTTCGGTACGTTATTAAATAAAAACGTGTTTTAAGTACGACTTTTAGGCATTTTCTAGCATTAAATTAGTCCATGAATGCTTTCTTTCAGATGCTTTCCAAATCATTCTAATCATTCGAAGATATAAAATATTTACAACCAATATCATTGTTAATAAAGCAGAAATAAAGTAATAATAAGGCGATAAGAGACTTCAATTGTCTTGTGCCTGAAGGTACTTTATTGTACACATTGTACGTGGTTTTCGTGCGTGTGTACTCCGCCCTGTGACTCGTTAAAGAAGCCATGATGTTATTTCTAGAACAGCGACTGTCCCCAGGACACATCATCAGAGCACATGCGTTGAATCATTCCCTTATAATTCAACGAACGTATGAATCAAGTACTTTTTTTCCAGGAATAAACTTTCCATCTGTCTCTAGAAGGAGTACCTGTAACTCACAGCGAGATCGAACTGACGACTCAGCGTTAAGACGCAATGTTAGTCCGACTTATGACTGAACAGTAGAACAGGCATCCAGTCGAGGACTCCGTTTCTTACAAACCAAGAGTTCTGAAATATTTTTACGAAACAATAACGCAATGTATTCCATTTTTGGTTTCTTTTGCGAGACAGAACATGAAATATGGTGTTATTAATGATGACGTCATGTAGTCTGACAGCTGGTTACCATGGATCGAGAGAAATACAATGATTTGTGTTCGCAATCATCTGCAGCCGACTTTTGGCCGAATGCAGTTGCTACTGAAATTGGTCGGAGAGAATTTCAAGACATGAACCACTCACTCACATGTGAAAGGTCACAAGGAATAGCAAATCATATTCGGTCTGTGTATCTGACACTGGAAACGAAGAATTTATCAAAGGCGCTGAAGAGTCCGCCATTCGTCAAGTGGCGACGTTTCGGTCAGACGCAGAAAACTATAACTCCACCGGCTAATGAATGCCTTGCAAGTTTAAAACTGACGGGCACTTCGGAACAAAATGATAATAATATTTGGACCTAAAAAATACAACAGATATATTAAGAAAATTGCATAACGAGAGGACCTTAAAACGTGTACTATTCATCAAATATCAGATATAAAAGACGGTAATATATGCGGAACATGTAGCACGCATGAAGGACGTGAGAAACTGAGAAATGGATACAAATCTGTGACCAGAAAATCTCAAGGAAGAAATGAACTTCGGATAACATCGAAATTTACCTTAAAGAATGAGATCCGTGGATATGGAGTGGATTACAATGGATCAGGATAGAGGTCAGTGCCGGGCTCTTGTTAACGCGGTAATGAACATCCGAGTTCCATAATAGAAGCTGAGCTAACATTAGGTTTAACACGAGTGTGGGATTTCTGGAGTTGCTACCTGGACTGGACTCAAATTATTTCCCGGATTCGTAAATCAGAGTCGAGAACACGGGAAGTTTTTAGCTGCCGTCAGTCCAAGAATGAAACACAACACTGCCACACTGTTTTCAGCGCCCCCATCATGACAAATTACCCGTAATCTCGGTTCTCGTAGCTTCCCAGTCTAAGGTGCAGCTAACTGCAAAGCAGAAGTGGCGCCAATGACGGGAATTTCGTAATGACAGACTATCTCAGTCTAAGGGGCGCCGATCAAGTGTAAGAACCACTTCATCTCAGTCAGAGTGACTTAAGAGATGTTACGAAAGTACGCGGCCAGTAATTCAACTGTTGCTCGCAGCGTCACTCAAGGCGAGTAACACGCAACCTGCGATACACCGAAAACACTTTTCATAATTCCAGTTCGTAACATTCTCCTTGTGGCAGAATTATGGAATCAGAACACCGAGTTAAAAAAAATTAACTTAAGTTACGACACAGAAGAACCAAAGATCTTTTAATAACAATACTAAACATAAAAAATAAACACCCAAAAACGTTAACGTTCTGCGGACTCGTAAGCAGGTAGCAACGTTTCGGAGGAGAATACTGCCTCCTTCTTCAGGGCTATTACAATGAAAATGGAGCCCACGCAGTGTAACATAGGGTTAGTCGGCTTTGGCTCTCAGATAGGGCTGATACGCCACGGAGACACTACCAGCCTCTGAAGACATCTCGCTCCACGAAGTTACTTCTGGTTGGCTGTAATTTTTTTTTTAAAAAAAAATCAACTAAATTTTCCGAAGTCAAACCAGGCTTGTGTACCATTTATCGCCGGTCCCATAAAGTAGAAAACGTCGGACATAAAAACGTCTCTATGTTGCACTTACAGAAGCTTGTATGAGCAGAGAAGGGGGGGGGAGACAAGAGAGAGAGAGAGAGAGACATGAAGGACGACGCTATAGAAAAATGCGTAACAAGTAAGTAAAATAGTCTAGTGACGTCACCAGAGCGTCATCCATTACATTTTGGCTGACATTCTTAGAATTACAAGGCATGTTCCTCCGTCGCAGTTCAACGTGTTTCAACATGGCGGCCAACGGGCAACACACAATCACAATTCCAACTGTCAAGTCTAATTACATGATAACCAAAATAAAATAAAAAATACATTCTGTTATCCTCTCCAATCGACGGGCGTCTCAAGAACTCGATCACTTTGAGATTTAAACAGATTGATTTATGTCGAGAAATAAAATTATACAGTGTAATCGTGCGTAAAATATGATAACATGACAGTGTTAAGTTAAGCATTTGGCTTACGAAATTTGGCCGAACCATGTTATTTGTGCGTGATAAATAAAACATGAATTATTTATGCGCTATGAACAACGCAGTGTAGCCAATAAAATTTGCAGAGAGACTTGCGTATGTATCAGACGAAGTTATCGTGAAGAGACAGGAACGCGATATTAAAACATCCGACCAATAACAATAAAGTTACAAGCCGTGACTAAAATGAGGGCTTTTCATCAAGACACAAAGCACATTCTTACGGATTAACGTACGAAGGCAAGCTGGTTTCCTGGTACTGAAAACCGGAAGATAAGATAATTAACAGAACGGAAATTACGTCAGAATAAACAGCACATATTTCTTGAACATTAAATTCTGAACTCGGTAACGGGGATGCGATGTGTTTTCTTGGAAATAAAAACCAGCACATTAAACAAGATGGACTTCACCTGAGCCGGTCCTGGAAGCCTCTTATTCACACACTTCCGAGGACTCCGAGAGCGAGCAAGAGTGCGCCGCCAGAACCAACCAGACCACTAACATGGCCCTTTTCAGGGCCCTGATCCATACAACCAAACTCACCTTTCTCTCTCTACTTTCTCTCCCTCTCCCACTCTCGCCCACGTGCTACCATTGGTCCACTCCCATGCCTGCTCCCATTGGCTCGGGGCAGGCTACACCTTTCACTTTCCAGCCTATAAACCTAGCACCTCACAACCTATTGGCATATTCATCGCCCTGATGACGGAGGCAGTATGACCTCTGAAACGTTGGTTAACATCGACCAGACTACACAGCGCAACAACCCAGAAGACGGATATCTTCACATTAAACATCACTTAAATGAGATTTGTTCTTTAAGAAATTAAATTATCCATTTTATAAGTAACGGAATAAAAATATTCCAGTGGATAAACAGACTAAGACAAACTTTCCCCCGTATGCAATTAAGCACCAGGACAAGACGTTGTATGGCGAAGTGACAGAAGAGGATATTATTAAAATGGATCTTACATAACCGGATTAACTGGCATTGGAAACGGTGCAATGACAGCCTCTTGGGGACATGATAAGAAATTTTTGGGGTTCCGTATTTTCTTAACAAGGCGAGTTCCATTAATTCCTAGAAGAGAATTCGGGTCCATGACCAAATCTTGGCGAGTCAACGCCCGACATTTCATAAGAACCGAAATAGATATTAAATTTAGTGGAATTTCTGTCTAGGCACCTGAGATTTTTATAGGCTTTAATGATAACTGAAATCAATTTTTTTTAAATCACACAGGGTATTAAGCAATTTTCTTATCACTCTTATGGTCAAATTCTAAAGACGATTTCTTTTAATTGAGAAGTGACCGATACATAACTGTGACGTGTAAGGCACACAAACGCAAAGAAAAAGGTGGCACCCTCAGTCTTTTCATAAAAGTGGCATCACCCTGTATTAGAATGTACCACAACCAGGTCTTTATAATTTGCACTGGTTCTAGAAACCCGCCCTTTAAATATTCAGTTTCCAGGTACCAAAGGAGTCCTCAGTTTTCGCTGTAATTAAAGGCTATGGGAATATTCGATCGTTAAATAGGTGTCATGTTGAGAGGACGTAACTCCACCGACTATGCAGCTACAGCGGAAAACAGCCAACGCCTCGAACCCGGAAGCCTTCCGATCGCAATGGCACAGGCGACCTCGCGATAAATCAAGAGCTAACTCGCGTGTTTACTGTTTTAAATCGTCGGCCAATTAACTTCTTAGATGTGTAAAAGAAACAATCACAAAAGAACGCAAGTAAGTTGGTTTCTGATGCCTTTTCAGTCCTGTCCAGAGCAAATGTGCGTCACAATGTAGTTCCGTGTTTATCTGAATTAGAAACCGCACATACATGGAATCATATCCCGATGTTGACGAGAAGCTGACTTACAGAACGGAAGTATGTGAATCACATAAAATTACAGAGAAATCTCTATTATTATACAACAGAGTACGTCGCTTTTCCACAAACAAAATGTAATTGTGCGTCATGACTGGTTTGAGTAACGACCAAGTTTTCTAAGCCAGTGGTATTCAACCTTTTTTGTTCGCGTACCCTCAGATATAATTTCTCTTCAACTTTGTACCCCTAAAGTTGTTGGTGTATAATTAAAGTTATACGTAGTATATAATCTACATCTAAAATAAATTAAATAAATTACATTACTGATTATTCAGTGTATTTTTTTAAATTTCACGTACCCCCTAAGATGTCTTCGCGTACCCCAGGTTGAATACCACTGTTCTAGAGAACAGAAAATTCCTTAATTTGGTTCCATCAAATAATTCAGGGAAATAGAGAAGAATTTCCTTTTCAAACGACATTTAAACAGATTTTAATCAAACTGATTTAAAATCATGATTGCGTGATGAAATATATCTTTTTACAACTCAACATCTTAACCCTTTGCTAGCTTACAATGGTTATATGACTCGTTACTGAGTGAACGATAATTATGAAGCTTATGTTAAGATACCGATAAGCATCGTTCAAGTAACGACACGCCGATAAAATAATAAATCCTAAAATAAGAAAACTAAGGATATGTGTGTGGAACAAGGGTTCAAACGGAACATCTGATTGCCATAAACATGTAAAATTCACACAAAAATTTGCTCGGAAAACCACAAAAGAAGAAAGAGAAACCACGAGAGAAATGTATTGGATTAAGCTGGCTTAAGATATGGCCTAGTGGTACGCTCTTGTGAGGATATAAACGTAGCTTCGGGGCCAGTAGCAGGCGACGTATATGTTGACCAGCTGAGAGACTATTAGCTTACCAGGGGCTCTGCCCCAAAAGTTACATAGTTAAACACAACCGTAGAATAATTCGGTTTCTGTTACTATCACAGACAGAAGTTCTGCAAAAAATAAAATCCCCCCTGTGACACGCCCTTCTAATTACTAACCGCAACAAGTAGGAATTTTCAGTTGCTCTAGTTGGCAATGAATCTGCCTTTTAGCGTCCATTGCTCTATGTTGTCAGCTAGTCAGAGTAACCTAATTCCACATTCAGTCCCTAACACCAGCTGCAGCTGCCGACCAGCAATATAGGAAAAGAATTAAAACTTCCGACCACTGCAGAATCAGTAAACACTTGTCCACTCGCAGTCCAATGAACCCACTTGGATTATTAAAGAAGACGTCTCAAATCAACGGGTACAGAACACGGTCATTCTCTGAACTGAAACTTAAATATAAAAGTCGCAAGATGTTCTTCTGGGTCTTGGCGACGTGTAGACTCGTCGTTAGATATCAAATTTTCGGAGAAACATAATGCCTCAATCCTCAGGGATAAAAATAGAGACAAACCTAAAAATGGAGTGTGTGATCATCCTCATCGCCGTAGAAACAGCAAAGCTCACAATGAAAGTCACAAGGTCATATTTGTTGTTGTGCCGTGTAGTTTGGTGTAAGTTACCGACGTTTCAGAGGTACTTGCAACGTCCATAATTACGGCCCTGATGATGGACGTCTACCAGACAACCCGAAATCTCAACGATTACTTTTTATTGAGATGAAATCACGAAAAGCAGGACCATGTACGGAGTGAAACAGATAAATACGCGTGGGTAATTACAGTGTGATCATTTTGTCACAGTTTAAACGTGTGATACACCGGGAATTATGTGTAAGTTCAAGGAGGCGCTATACTGAATTCAAGCCGATGTACGCGGTTTCTCAAAGTCTGCTACGGCGCCATGGCACAGTCCCAAATCCAGCTCATCGCCGTGACACATCGGCAATTTCTCTGACACGAATGTAAGGTGGACACGTATAAGCAAGGAACCACAGGCGTACGTTTTAAATTATTCATGAATTCAAGATGATCGTCTTCTGGGATGTTGCAACGTGCAGTCTCGTAGAAATCGACCGACATTTCAGAGGTGCTTACTGCCTCCATCATCAATGAGATACTATCCTAGATAAATAAACTTATATAGATATGTATAGCTTTAGTTCCGATGTACAATTTCGGTTTGTTGAGAGCACACTGAATTAATCCTTTAAAGTCGAAGCTCGTCTAAATAACATTTGAGAATTCAGTCCGTACCGCGAAGAAAACACAACTCTTCACCATTACAAAGATCAACTGGTTCACCCTTTAAACCCGCAGCTCGTATAAATAATATTTAAATATTCAGGCCGTACCGCGAAGAAAACACTACACTTCACCATTACAAAGATCAACTGGTTCACCCTTTAAACCCGCAGCTCGTATAAATAATATTTAAATATTCAGGCCGTACCGCGAAGAAAACACTACACTTCACCATTACAAAGATCAACTGGTTAACGTTGTTTAAGGAAATAATCGCTGTTTGCACTGAGACTCATACGAAATCAAATAAGTTACTCTACATAAATTATTATGTATACTATAAAGTCAAGTAGGCACGGGCGGGAAAATAAAAATGCATACAAAATTTCAGTGGGAAAACCTTAAGGAAACATCCCACTTGACAAGAACCTAGAAATGGGGGATAAGATAACATTAAAACAGAAAGTGAGTTTATGGAGTGGATTCATCTGGCTCAGGACAGGAGACGGGCTATTGTGAACAAAGTAATGAACTTCAGAGTTTCATATAAGGTGGGTAATTTTATGACCAGATGAGTGACTACCAGCTCTACTACGTGGACCGGATTCTCTGGAACGTCAGAGTTGGAGGACTATTTTTTTTTCAGGTGTCAACAACTGTCCATATCAAAAATACCTAACGAATTAAATAAAATTTATAAGTGCAATAAGGAACATCGCGGGGGGGGGTGGGTTAATAAATTTTTATTTTTAATCTCAGTGTGTCACAAAAGTTGGTACAGTTAACGCATCCATAATTCTGAAAAAAAGCATCTGTACCTGTGAATTTTATTTCGTTTGTTATCATCGACAGATAGAACGAGAATTTTAATGCCCACGAGATAAAATTCCACGCCGAGCGCAGTAATCTACGAAACAAATTATAGAAAACGTGAAGGGCTTGCGTGCATGATATTATAGACCCTTCGTTGACTATGAACTGTGGATTTATAGCGGGCGTTCAACTAATACTGCCTTGGCAGGTGGATCGACCGCGGTGGGGAATCCCAGTGCGTAACACGCACTTCCACACTGCCTAATCTCGACAGGGATGGCAAACGTCGGGATTTACAATGAACAATGTCTTCGTGTTTAGACAACTGGACGAGCTGAATGTCCCTCCTGCATATCCAGCGTAACCATGGAGACTCTTCAGTGAAATTTCCCTCAAGGATAATTTAATATTATTGAAAACCAATTACTTCGACCTGAAGATAATGCATGAATTATATATGAAATTTCAAATTGTTAGTTACAAAATTATCACGGCGACGAATATAAAGATGGCTATCTTCTGGAATGTTCTGGTAGACATTCACGGACGTTTCGGAGGGCATTACTGCCTCTGTCATCAGCACTACGAAATTTTTGGACTTATGATAATTTACGCTGACACAACAGAAATATTATATCATATATTAAAGACAGGGTACATATTAATGTTACAATCACTTCAATACGCTCTCAAAAATCGGTAAAGCTACATATCTGAAGAATATTCGAGAATGCCATCTCAATACACGCATATTTTTCTGCGTGTGTTTAGAAATGTGACTCGATACTGACTACGTACACGGTCACAACTGCAGTGTTAGTATGGGTAGACCGCTAAGAAGGCGACGAACAACCACTTAAGACGTCAAATCATTTACGACTTGCAATATTTTTAAAGCAGGCGTAAAATGTAGTTTGTTAGAGATAATAATTTTAAATTAAATATAAATATTCTTGTCGCTAAGCGAATAACTGGCCTTAAAATCACACGAAGGCCATTTATAAGGTTTCGAAATACGGATCCAAGTGACCTGTGATAATCTAGAAGTCGTAAAATGAAGGTCCCTGGCCATATAAATCAGCCTGTCGCAATTTTACATATTAAACTCACATGGCACTAAATTTATCATAAAAATCGGAGAAATAAATAATACTTCACATTACTATTGACTCTAGCAGCCTACTACGCTACACAACAGATAGGAAGGGGGGACATTACGAGTTCAAGGTCCGTGATTTTATTAGCAGAAACATCCACTTGCGAACTGCTGATAAAAATATGTAAAAATTACAGCCGTACTCCGCTCCATCTTATTTAATACATTACATATATAAAAAAATGCGGTCGTGGCACGACATATGCCTGGAGGTACTGAGGAAAACCACTAGACACCTCGCCCGGGATAGCGGGTCTCTGGGCCGAGGCTTAAACCCGGGAGCTCCTGAATACGACGCGGAAGTACTTGCAGTGATGACGTGCGACTGGCCGGCAAAGATGACGCCGAAATAATCCACATCTTAAACGACTGACATCCACTTCCAGTTCCCGCTGAGAGTAGAGGTTTCTCGGAAAATGAGATTCGGCAGTGCGGTGTACCCAGACCGGACACGACCACTTCCGGTTCTGCTGATTACCTCTTGAAGCCGCCTCCTTGGCCAGCGAGAACGGCGCCGAGGGAAAACCTGGCGCGCTACTTCGCCTCGTTCCTAAGTCAGCGCGCTAGAACCACGAGGTCGATGGACCATTCCGGATCTTTGCGGTGGAAACGCACTCACATTACGTCTGCTGTTTACATGTGAGTGTCCGGCCAGCGTAACTGTTGTGAGCGTAGCCCCTTGTCAGTCGACACTCAAAAAGTTACAGAATTGTCTCGTCAATTTGATTCAAAAGCGCCTACTCCACGACCAAGCCCCGACGTACCGCGGTTTAAACAAATGACTAAGGCAGCCCTGACACAGTTGAGGCTGCCTGTCTTTTGTTTTTTTTAAAAAAAGACCATAAAATACTCAGAAAAATGTCATAAAAATTGCAGAGAAATTTATAACAAAACTCAAAGAAGTAGAATAATTTTTTGTGCAATTAAATGATTTATTTAAATTGAAGGTTCGTCTCCGAGTTCACAAAATCCCGCCACCAGACCCGATCCTGAACCAGTCCGCAACCGTCCACCTTATTTCTTTACGGTCCATTTTAATATTATATTTCTAGGCGTACCTACAATTCAGTACACATTTATCATCTTCATAACATGTCCAGCATACACTCAATGATTTCATCAACCCTAATGTTACCCAGCAAGCGTGATCCTACGTTTAAGAGGAGGGGATTTTTGTTCATCGGAATATTTAATACAAACTGCTGTTCGTTGTGAGTTTGTGATTCGTTGCTGAATTAAATCTTTACTCAGAAGGACCTGACAACTTGAGCATAAGCTATAAACTCCGCAAGTCTTCTGCACGCCTACGTAGCTACATAAAGCACGGATGTTCTTCACAGAACTGACTTAGATCTGCGCGAAGAAAAAGTCATTACATACAACAAAACTGCAATACAAGAGAATCATAAGTCCGGAGAATTTGACGTAAATACGTCTATACGGAAAGGAATTTTATATTTTGGCTTTATTCTAAATATTTCCTTTATACATGCTTTACAATTGAGATAAATTTGATTAAGACTTTGCTTAATCAACTTGAATTAGTTACGCTTAAGATGGGTCTGTGGTAGCTGAATGTAATGTAATGTAATGTTTTATAGGTAACAACAATTCCGAGTAAACAGATGACATTTCCTAGGTAACCATAGTTACACTTTTTCGTAACACCTTTTTGCCGAATGACACTGACCCTAAAATATAGACGTATTTACGTCAAAAAATTTGGGACGTTGAATTCCAAATAACTAAAACTACCGGTACGTTATAATAATTCACAACACAACGTTTCGGAGAAACATACTCCATCTTCAGGACTGAAGATCAACACGTCATGTTCCTCAGAAACTTCGCTAACCACCTACAAGACCAACATCGACTCTTCACGACAGTGGTATATATAGTTACCGGTGGGCTGTAATGAGTACACGAAATCCTTCTCTGTCTGTAAAAGGCTATCCTGACGTGATGTCAGTCAAGGGATGAGAAGTGCCCTTACGAGAGCGAAAACACATTTACACCGTGACATATTCACTGATTTGTGTAAGCTGCAATTACGTTTACCGTGTGGTAATTAGATGCAGATAATGTTATAATTAGCAGCCAGCTACTTCTGTATGTCACCGTTTGAAGGCCAAGATAACTTACTAATTATACAGCCCTGTCTGTGCTGTTTCGTGTCAGAGAACACTTTGTGAATACAATTAAAAATCTTGAACTGCGAAAAATGATATCCAGCCTGACTTCCGTGGACTGTACAACGGTGAGAAGACCAACCAACAGCTTCTGAGGTTGATATGGGTCAGACATGTAGCATGCACTGGATAGACAATTTCCGAGACGTAGGCGTTATTCGAAAATACTATAAAAATGGATTTTAAGAAATAAGATGTGACGATGTAAAATGAACTCATCTGGCTCAGAATACGGTCCAGTGGAGGGATGTTGTCAACACGGTGATGAACTTTCGGGTACCATACAATGTTGGGGGTGGGCTACTGTTAGCTTCTCGGGAAGGGCTCGGGTCCATGGAGTTGGTTGCGTATAAATGTTATTTTTAGCTGTCTTAAGGCAAGACAAATGCTCTGCACTGTATTTCATGCTACAATTTCAAATTAAAAGTCGGTACACCACCGAGGTCATCGAGTGTGGGTGATTTCTGCTGGTAAGGTGGGAAATATGGAGCAGTAAAGTCCTCAGAACATAGACAACACTTGGCTCATTAACATGTCGTTCGCCATGAATCATATATGGCATTATACGTCTCAAACCCGGATCTGTAAGATGAGGGAAGAACAGCTGATTGGTGTCTAAAGTACAGAAGTTTCAACAGCACAAAAGAAAAGATATTTTGACTGAACTAAGACGTAAATATCAGAGTCCTCCATGAATTTAATGACATAAATTTGATAAGCTTTGCGACCTTTACAAAGACGGGGAGCACACTTCTCTGTCCGTCTGGCTTGAATCTGTGCGAATTAATCAAAAAAAAAAAAACAAATTTACAAGGACAGAACCAGTTTTATTTTAAAAAAGCATTACCTTTTACAGATACTTGATTTAACAGCAGACAATATTTTCCAGATTTTTGACTTCCTTTGTCTTCCCACACACAGTGAGATCACTGAAGTGTTGCCAGGAGTCACACAGTTATCTTTAAAGCACAGTGGTAACTATACGTACCGCCTGTTTCGACGATCTATAACGCTTAATTTTCTATTTATGTGTTTCGTATAATTGTCATTATAAACAGCGATTATTTCCTTAAACAGCGTTAACCAGTTGATCTTTTTAATGATGAAGTGTAGTGTTTTCTTCGCGGTACGGACTCCCTGTTTAAATATTATATACGCAGTGTGTCTCATTATAAACAGCGTTAACCAGTTGATCTTTTTAATGATGAAGTGTAGTGTTTTCTTCGCGGTACGAACTGAATTCTTAAATATAATTCAGAAGAGCTTCGGATTCAAAGGGTTAATATGTTTTATGTCCCATCATTTTGAAAGTGTCTCCAATCACCGTTAGCGCCAAATCGACCATTCTATTTCAGGTACACGAGCACTTCCCTCTACAGCTAAAACAAGGTAATTCCACGGACATCACGGAAGCCGTAGAAATGCAAGGACTTGGTGTAACATTACAGCGAGTTACGTCACCTTATAATTCCGAGCGAAATGAGACGAGATCACATGACAGCGAGACACGCGAAAAAAAAAATTACTATAAATAAATATCAAATATTACCACGTGAATTTTTTTTTATCAGGAATTAAATAACGATGCATCAGATATACAAGTTAAACGGATAACTAGAACCGATTGAGTGGCCGTGAAGGGTTAGCTGCTACAAATTGGAAGGACTGGAGAAAAATACAGAAGTTTCCATTTTGGGCTATCGATATCCTGGCTAAGATTAGAAAGATAACGTAAATATTTTTTAATTTTGGAATGACAGTAACGAATCAAAATGGCGTGAATGAAAAAAACTCAGCCCATGCGTGGTCTATTTATTATATAAGTTTACTTTAAACAGCATCCTAATTGGTCTAATTCCTTCACACTTTTGGACAAAAACTTTTGCGTGCAATTCTCACACATATTTACCGATATATGCGTACTACATGCCCTCCCATCTTCCTATAATGCCCGGTGAAGAATGCGACGCACTCACGTCAAAAATCATGATTTAGTAATCACATTCTCTGCAGTTGAATCTAGCAAAATCTTAACATAGACCAGACAGACAGGAACTTCGATGACTCAGGCACAAGGGGGAAAGGGTTTTTATTTTCCCCTAAGAAGAACTTGAAACGCAGAGGCTGAGACGTCGCTGGGTGCCCAAAATCCCCGCGGGACAGCCGGGAAGACTTCAGCTTTGCGGAAAGCGTGGGTAGGATGAGTCAGGGTCAGAATTCAAGTGTGGGCGTGTCTTTCGTACTGCAAAGTACGTACGAAGACGGCTGTCTCCTGGGTTTTGCGCTGTGCAGCCTAATACAGAAGTTTACCGACATTTCAGAGGTTTTTTCGTACTCATAGTCCTGATGATAGAGTCAGCAACGACCTCTGAAACACATAGTCGACACGGCGCAACATCCCAGAAGACGGTCATCCTCATATTTGAGAGAATTTAAAGGAAATCGAAACTAATATAAAATAGTTCAGAGCAGGTTGCCGTAAGTTGGAAGTCAAAAGCGGATTTGGAGCAAAGAATGTAAATAGATTAATAATTCCGTAACGTTTCGCCTTATTTGTAGAGTTTAGGTCACGTGATCGGAGTGGTGTTGGGTCGAGTGGCTGATATTTTCCCCACACCCGGTGTTCTTTAACTCACCGGTATGTCCCACTCCAAACACCGAACGGAAAGAAATGATTTGTTCAGCCCACATACTAAAAAGTCTACAAGTAAAAAGCTCTGTTATCCAAACCAATCTGTGTGAAAGCATTGGTTCTTTCCTCGCTCTGAACGCGAGCAGTTCAAAACATTTCTCATTCAGAAGCAAGTTTAAAGGCTCATAAAACCGAAATTTTAAACACGACAGAATGGTGAATGATACTTGCTCACCCAAAGACTTTTAAAACTTCTCAAAACCAATTCAAATATGTTTAAAGAGAATGCACTGAAATATAAAAATTTAGTCCTCGGTTTCAGTTAAAAAACTGGTAGTTACTTAGCTCGTTACTGGAGCCCTAAGTATGATTATCGTGCTCTTAAAATTGACTCTGTCCTAACCCAGTTGTATCCAACCAACACATCCATAATCTATTTCTATAACACACAAAACCAATTTTAATAACATACTCCCTTGAGGTTCTCCGATCAAAATTTTGAATTCTTCAAATGCGTGCTGCACGCCCCGCCCACTCATTTCTCTATTAATATATTACCGTAACAATAACGGGTGAAAAGTGAAAAATAAAACAATTTTTATAAGGAAAAACACAGCGTAATGCAAATACGTCTCTGGTCTTATCTGGACTTCATATTCCTGCAAGTAAAATGTGTACTTTCCAAAATTAAGCTCGTGATCAAGGCAAAGTGTAAGATAAACTGATATTCACTGGAATTCGTGGACCGCGAACTTCTTACTGATTACTGGGGCCGATCACGAAGGGAACAGACGACAGTCGACGCTCTGCGCAAGCGAGGTCGAAGATGGCTTTAGCGCCGCGTAGTCTGCTAAAAGTTTACGACGATTCAGAGGTCCTTGCTGCCTCCATCATCATCACTCATCGCCCTGATAATGGAGAGGCAGTAAAGATTTCTGAAACGTCGGTAAACCTCTTCTTAATTCTTTCGTTAGTTACACGTAATTTAAGGTAAATTAGTTAAAAGTAGGCGCGATTTCAGGTCCTCACGGCGGGTGTCTTCTGGGGTACTGACCGACGTTTAGAAGGTGCTTATCGCTTCCATCATCAGGGCGATGACTAAGACGGGACCGGACCAATGGGAGAGAGGACGGAGGAGACATAGAAGAATGGGTGTTCAGGAAAACGTAACATGGGATGAGCCTAGGAAAAACAGATCAAGAAAATGAAATGATAAGGAGGAGAATGTGGAATAAGTTAAATAAATTGATACGAAACTAAACAAATGAACACCAGGGATGAGCACGAGACACAATCGAAGTTAATGAACGCAGAACTGACTTCGGGACAGGGGCAAAGCAGACGTGGCAGCATTCGGAAGCGAACGGAGACCGAGAAGACGCGACCAGCGAACAAATTACTTCCTTCTTTCCTTCTGCTCGCCGAGCGTTCGCCTCGCCTCTTACGGCACAAAGCAGCTCCTACTTAACATACAATCGCAACGCTAACAAACCCGAGTTCTATTAGACTCGTTAGCGCATTCAACGGGGGATGAAGAATCCTGTGGCCTAATGAAGTGATTCATGCACGACACGACGTACCGCCATGATAAACGGATGAGTCATGGCGCCTGGGCCGACGGATCGTCGTTGCGTTGTCCTTCTGGCTTTTTATGCCTCGTAGATACCAAAGTTTCGGAGGAACATGCTAGTCCTTCACGCCTGAAGACTGAGGCAGTATGTTCCTCCGAAACTTTTGTATCTGCCTAAGGCAGACGACCAACGTCGACGGGTCGAAAAATCACAACTTCTCACTCAATATCGATTCTATGAAGACGTTACGGGAACCGGACAGGATCACGAAGGCGACAAATGTCCTGGATTAGAATTTCATTTCATTTATTACGTGCATACGTATTTTTGAACATCCTGTATTTGCACCTAAGAGGAAGGTGGTGACAGGAGGATGCACCAAATCAGACAATGAATTTCATAATTTGTAATCTTTACCAAATAATATTACAGCGATGAAATCAAGGAGTGTGAGATGGGCCGGGTATGTAGCAAGCATGACAGGACTGAGAAGTTATGTTCGCGAAACCCGAAGCAACAGACGACTTGGAACATTTTATTGAAACAGATCGAAACAAATTAATTTTCTGGGGTGTCAAATGGGTTCAGATAATTCAGGATAAGGTCAAAGTTCGCGCTCGTGTGAGGGAGTCTCTCTTAACAGACCAACTAAGCTACTATTAGCTTCTGAAGAGGCACTCTGCTCTGTTTAATTAGTTTGAGGGGAAAAAGTTGGTAAAATCTTCCGTGGAAACGTTCAACGCCCGTTAACAAGGCGCAACTTTGTTTGAACCTGCCACGTGTCCCCGAATACAAACGCGCGGAGAGTAAGTAACATCAGAACCATTAAGCAGAAGTGTGAACGTCCACTCATCGTGAGTGAGGTCGGCCTTGGCTGTAACCCCTGACCCTTCGTTGCCATGAAAACAGCAATATCCATTAGCATAGACATCAACAATTCGGAAGAACGCATACAAACAGGCGCTTTGAATAACACAAGATCGTATATTAATATAGAATAAATATCTGCGTCCATTCGACCGTCGTGAGATCACAACTGCCATCACGTGAATGTACGATTCCGGGTAACAGCGGAATATGTGCACAAATTACGAAAGTGTTTCCACACAGTTCAACACTCTCTGGACAGACGATCTTAATCGACGATTCTGTGCGAATTAAGAAGCCACCTCCATGGGTTAAAAGAACATCACACAGTGAACTGACAGGGGAGCTCGCGTCTGGAATCAAAGGCCTCCCACCCGACTCCTAATTTGAAGGATCACCCCTTATCGGCTCTCAGCTCCTCTATCCGCAAACTTCAGGACGGGACCTGGGGTCATCACAGCGGTGAAAATTCTTCTAGGTCGTGTCGGTGTGTGGTGTAGATGGCAATAAGCGCTTGAGAGGAACGTGTCGCCTTCATCTTCAGGGTAAGGGGAGGCGACACAACACAGAAAACGACAATCGATATTACTTTACAGAATTCAGGCGATATCGATTATTTACAAGAACGCAAAATTGATCTAATTTAATGCCGAATTGCTGGTTACAACCTTTCTTTGCCTCACGACTCGATTATCAAAGCAGCAGACACACTGTGACTAGTAGTGACCTCGGTCCTATCCGTCGGAAGTGAGAACTACTGCAAACCTCAACTTCCTCTCAAAAAACAAAAGTGAATAATAAACACTGTGAAAAGCTTCGTGGAACTTTGTATGTTTGGGTGAGCGAAGAACTCTGACGACCTTGATCGGTAATGAACACAAGTCCCCCAGCTGTTCCTGACACGGACCGACAGCAAATGCCCGGTTGGGACGAACATAAGCTGTCATGGAAACCACTAGGCCTAAAGCAGACTTATTTGTTTCGTATAATTCTCATTATAAACAGCGATTATTTCCTTAAACAGCGTTAACAAGTTGATTTTTGTAATGGTGAAGTGATGTGTTTTCTTCGCGGTACGGACTGAACTATATAATATTATACGCGAAATGTGGCTTCAAAGGGTTAACCAGTTGATATTTGTAATGGTGAAGAGTTGTGTTTTCTTCGCGGTACGGACTGAATTATATAATATAGTATAATTCAGACCAGCTTCGGCTTCGTAGAATTAAATTCTAGGGAATAATAAAATAATCTGTTCATCTAAACTCGCAGAAAAGCGGAAATGGATACGATCTATGATAAGTGACGCTAATGAAAGTCACGAAGAGTACGAAAGCCAATCCAAAGTCTCGTATATCGCACATAATGCGGTTAAAAGAGAAACTCTGATTTACTACACATAATTCTGAATAGAGAATATTATTTAAAGACGGGAAATCACGTACGCGGCTTCTTTGAACAAACTCTGTGAATCAGTAGTCGGAACTCTTATGTAACCAAGGTTATCTTGAAGAAATGTGGACATTTATAATGTAGGAAGGGACAAAAAATATTGAAGAGGATGATCCTCAGTTCCACGAATACTTCCTTGCGTGACATATGGCAATCAATACAAATGGCATTTTCTGATCTGGGAGATGACACAGCAGTCTGAGGTCATGTAACTGTCTCTTCCGAAGGCATTCTGGCATCGCATATGGAACACATCTCATAGGACGGACGGACAAACTCCAAACAGACGCCTGTTACAAGGAGAGTAGAGTTTAAATGTGAATTTCCATTTCGAACTCATAACTTAAATCTGAATTGACAACACACCAGTGCGGTAAAAAAAGCCTTTAGAAGTTTTGTACTGATCACCGAAATATCAAGTGCGTTATCATGAAACATTACTTTTATACGGACGATATCACATCAACTACCAATGATTAGACACACATCCTGGGTTCATATCCCGATTTAGCACGCTGCCAACGTTTGGATGGCAGGACCCACTGTCGTCACTATGGCAACATTCCAGAAATAAAAGAACGTCAGGGTATCCTAGCGACATGAGGCACATTTCATCAGGACCATTACAGGCAAAACGAAAAGTAACATTACGACAGAATCAAATACGTCACAAGAATCATTAAAAGCAAAGCTGCTAAAACTTTTTTTGAAAGGAACTCTGGCCTATTTTAAGTCACTGAACAGGCAGTGAATAGCCTGTGAAACTAACTAACTAACACTGCGGGCCACGATTCTTGAAGAAGTTAACCATAAACTCACCAAGTCATAAAATTCCTCTCCTTTTATGGAATCAAAAGATTTGTTACCGTGCTCACAAAAGCCAGCCAACGGGCCTCTAAAACTATTTCCCTGATATACATTTTAATATTATCCTATCTAAGCCCAGATCTTCCAAGTAGTCTCATTCTTCCAGGCTGTCCAAAAACAAAACTTGGTATGCATTTCTCATGTCCCCACGCGTTCTACATGCCCCGACCATATTATCCTCCTTGATTTTATCTTTGTTATATTTGGCTTTTGGCTAAGAGTACAAATTAAGCAGATTTCCCCTCCCTCCTATCGAGTTATCTCTCTTAGGCCCAAATACAAAATACACGAACTCCCTCGTTTACGAAATGCTCTTACGTTGCGGAAGAAATTCAAAAACACAAGGAACCATTAACAACTTTCAAATGACGTAATATCACGTCTTGTTTTGCGTGAGGGAAGACAGGAACATTTTCGTCGGCAGAATATTAACGAGACAACGGAGAGAAATGGTGAAACTGTTGGCCATTCGTAAGGAAACTCTTTAAATGTCAAGTGCTGTGTGACTGATGGATGGCAACAGAGATCCACTCTGAAGAACCCACACATTGAGAGTAGAACCTTGTTCGATTGCGCAAACTCGTCTTGAAAAAGCCGTCTCATCGCAACTTCCACTGGGAGCATGGCTCACCAATATCGACTATCATTGGCAATAAGCCCTTCTCCTGTTTCCGCTACAAGGATTAACCCTTTCGAGTCCAATGGTAAGTATATGTACCGCCTGATTAATCAATCGATAACTCAACAAAGTCTATCTGTGGGTTTCGTCAGATTTCTAGGTGTAAACAGCGATTATTTCCTTAAACAGCGTTAACCAGTTGATCTACGTAATGGTGAAGTGTAGTGTTTTCTTCGCGGTCCGGACTGAATTCAATATTTTTTTATATATTAGCTTCGGCTGTAAAGGGTTAACCAGTTGATCTTTTTTAATGGTGAAGAGTTGTGTTTTCTTCGCGGTACGGACTAGATCCGTATCATGGAACCGGAACGTCCATTATGAATTCGAAAAGGACTAAACAAAGCTAGGAAAATATTATTATAACATGACTGACATTTTAGATGTACTTAATAGCTCCATCAACAGGGAACCTCACAACTACGATTAATTTCCCCATTGCATATCGACCTGACAATGCGAACATACAATTAATCCCTGAAGATGGAGGTAGTTTTTTCCTCCGAAACATCGACATCTTTCTACAAGTCCGCACGGCGATACAACACAGCAGGACATCATCAACACGATAATAATCAGATCTGTACGCGCTGTTACTTGTAAAATGCATCGGTCCAACGAAAAAAACTGCTTTTTTTCACAGTGAATCAGAAAATGTCAGCAACAGCTGGAAAAGAGAGAGCTTTTGGCGATGAACCCAAAACCTCGAGGAATTTTGTAAAAAGAAATCAGTGAGAAGATACTAACTGCATGCGAAAGCAAGTAAAACCACGAAGCAGTAGGAGGGACAGACAGAACAGAAGATGATTCAAGTCGGTCACTGGAAGCCATTATAAATCTGTGGACGCGAACAACATGATACACATTACCAGCTGCCACCGGTTTCAGCGAACACCGGGTGTTTGAGAATCTGATATCTGTTCGATTTATTCTTTATACACTGCAAATAAGGTAAGAGGCAATTCGGACCAAATAATCCGAAACTGTCATGCCGTTACCTGGGAAAAACAGCACACAAACACACGGGGTGTGGATTGGACCAACATGGCTTAAAGTAGGGCCCACTGGTTGGACCTTAGGGCCCTATAAAATCGGGTAATCTCTTGTAAAATCAAAGGCAAAACACATTTCGGAATGCAACAGTTGGCCTGGATATTAGACAACAGGCCTACACGTAGCCTAGATGGAGAGAATGGAACCCAGATACATGTAGCACACAATGGCTGGTGTGGACCCTTGATTTTATCCCAGTCTCAGGGCGCACGCATGTATGCATCAATATCAAGACAGGGTTCATTGCCATGGCAACACAGCAGTTACATAAAGCTTTAGGCCTCGGCGTGTTTTTCACACGAATTCTCTCTTATCTATACCAAGTCGCCACGTTTCTAAGGATAGCGTTAGTTTCCGACAAAGTTATTTAAATTCTAAACAAGATGACATCGCAGTAAACCATCAAAAATGCAAAGCAATTAGCAAAAATGTGGAACTCAGAAATACGACGATTAGAAAACAGAGGCCAGAATATATTTTTTTTCTACAGATATTGAAATTTGTTGTTCTGTTTTGGTTTGGTTTACTGACCGAGTTATCTCGGTCCATTTATAAGTGCGTGTGTGATTATCTTAACAAAAATTATTTTAAAAATTTCGACGAAAAGTATTCGGATCAGCTTTTTTAAGTTTACTCTGAAGACAGAAGTTTTGAGAAAATTACGTAATGAGGAACTTCGTAACTTGCACAAGTTATTAAATATTTTTGGGTCGTCGAATCAAGGAGGATAACATAAGAGGAGCACGTACCATGAACGACAGAGACAAAGATAGTGTTCAAAACTTTAACGGGGAGGGATATTAACGGAGGTAATGATACAAAAATCTATCTTAAGAAAATCGGAAAGTACAGTAATGGGTTCGACAGACAATGCATAAAAGATGATAAAAAGAGAGAAAGGATACTTGATGCAAGGCGAAATCAATGAGAACGCGTCTGCTCCAGCGGATGAGGATACCAGAAGAACAACAGAAACTTGATGACGTCAATAATCACAGTTACTAAGACGACCATGTTTTTTTTTAAATAAGCCTGCGTTACACTGTAAAGAGTATAAAGTAACCGAGCCAATCATCGCAAACGGCGTACCTCAACCACGAGTAATGCCTTCGATATGGCAAATTTATATCGTAATACGCATTGTCCTTGTATTATTTCATCAAGAAAGTCCTTCTAGGACTCATAAAATGTCCTTAATCTTTGTTACATTCGCTTATTCTTAGTTTTCCAGTCAGGTTCTTGAAAAGCAAATTACGTCATGATTTATGCACACAAAATTTGAGGGCTTTTAGTAACAAAAACGCTTTCAACGTTGCAAGAACTCTCGACTTCAATAATTCGACTTATCCCATCGACATTCCTTACCTTTTAACACAGAAACAGAGACCACATTTTTAGATACGAAAACAGAACCCCAGAATGGAAAGCTAAAACCATCTGCGCGTTAATTGGTTGTTCGATACCGCTAAAAATTTAATTATTGTAACCAGCGAACACGAGAACATTTTTTTGGCGAATTAACGCAGGGGTAAGGTGAGGGGGGGGGGTTAAAGATAAATGACCCATTAGCCAGGACTAGAATATAAATGCATTTTAATCAACTCGACCAGTCTGGAAATCCCGGAGAAAACATTAAATGTTTGTACTGAAGACATGGCTAATCGAAAAGGAACTACATTATGTTCTTATAATGGCATTTCAGTAGCACTGGTTGTATTGATTAATGATTAACTTTCAATTAACTATGTAACAGACAAGACGGTAGCAAAATCTGAATATTCAATGGCCCGGATAAGATCCTAATGTCGTTCTCCTCCCATCGTCGTCTTGTTCTTTCAAATGGACGTTAGCAAGGCATTTCCCAACCAAAATCAAGTTCGCATTCCTTGTGTCCTACATCCCTGCTATATGCTCAGCCCATCGAAGCATTCTAGTTTTGTGTCACAGCACTGTACAACCCCAGATGACTTCACGAATCACAATCTTCAACTGCAGAGTTTACGGAGCTCCAAACGTGGTGCTAAGACTGTCAGGGACTTTGGGTAGGTAAGAATTTTAACCCTTTAAACGTCAATGTTAACTATATGTACCACCTGATTTAGCAATCACTAACTCGGCATTTTGTATTTATAGGTTTCATATGATTCTCGCTGTAAAACAGCGATTATTTCCTTAAACAGCGTTAAAAAGTTGATCTTTGTAATGGTTACGTGTAGTGTTTTCTTCGCGGTACGGACTAAATATTTAAATATTATTTAGATACCTACTCAGTGTATCCATAGATTTCCTATGATTCTCACAATATAAACAGCGATTACTTCCTTAAACAGCGTTAAAAAGTTGATCTTCGTAATGGTGAAGTGTTGTGTTTTCTTCGCGGTACGGACTGAATTCTTAAATATCATTTAGACGAGCTTAGGAAGGTGACCTTGTATTACTATTCCTGCAAGAGAGTACAACGAGAAAACCCAGAATCTGTCAGAACAGCCAGCGACCCGCAAGTCTCGAAACGATGTCACCCTTGCCGTAACACCAAGGCGCTAGGTGACGTCAGGCGGAAGCCTTAGACAATTTTCTGCAAGGGCTGTCCACAGAAGACGAGAAATTTAGGTACGCCGAGGCGTCTACACAATAATCGATAAGTACTGTTTTACCTGGTTGCATAACTTCATGTGGTCACGAGGAACGAAGTACAAGTTGGCGGGTGTTAAAATCAAGTCTCGTCCGGAAACAGCCAGTAGTGTCGGTACGACTTAGCAACAGTACCAGTTAGGCTCGATGTACACGATCGGGAAATGGTTAGATGCAAGCCGTATCATCTACGAAGGCTGCAACGTGAGCCTGTCTATAAATTCATATAAGTAAATGCTGGACCACAACGGCAGAAACCTAACCACAAAAGATCTCCATGAAAAAGTAAACTGTCGCTTAGAAACTTCAAAAAATTTCCCGCCACTGATCATTTCGGGTTCATAACATCGATCACTGGACACTATCCTGAGCCAAATGAATCCAGCTCACATCCCATTTATTTAAATTCAATTTTAATATTATACTCCCATCTATGACTAGGTCTTGAAAGTAGTCTCTTCCCTTCAGACTGTCCGGCCAAAATTTTGTACGCAATTCGCGTAACTCTCACGTGAACAAAGTAACTCAAAAAAGCGGAGTAAAATCATTTATCACGATTATCATCATCATCAGCATCATCACAGAATGTCTGCAAAGCCTGCGGGAAGTAGCAGCAGTACGCAGCCTGGAACACAGGCAACCCAATCAGCACGCGGGCCATTTCATTCAGGGGACACGGAGCGCGTCTGTGAGTAATAACGCGATGTGTAGGCTCACTGGGTACTGTCGGTCCTTGATCGAACGCGCGTCACTCGTCGATAAGACTGCATAAACAGATACCATCGCCACAGCGAGCTTTTTGTGTGGCCCCGAACGGACGATACCGGGTGATTAGGAAACAGATGCTCGCATCTTCCCACAGCGCACATTAGCAAGAAACTGAAAAACATCTCCCAAGCATTTTGGCAACGACATTTCTCATACTTGCGAAGAATGTTCTCATTCTTTCCCCAGTATCAACGTCAACCATTTCCGCGTGAGATTTCATATTCTGATGGCGGAGAGTACGAAGACGTAATCTGGAACGTCACGCCTTGTAGCCTGGTGAACGTTGACAAACGTTTCGGAGGTGCTTACTGCCTCCATCATCATCAAATATCGCCCTCACGATACAGGTAGCAACATCTCCGAAACGTCGGTCAACTTCTACGAGATTACACGGCGTAACATCCCAGAAGACAGTCATTCGAACCTTATACATAAAATTTCTTACTCACTAGTCTTAGAATAACAGATTACAGCATAAATTACCTCGTACAAAAGTGATAATGAGAAAGTAGTTCCATGATATTCATACGCATCGCATGAAAGTCGTCCACTTCGTACGCAAAATGCGTTAAATACTTCATATTCTTCATGGCGTGGACTTGTAGCACGAAAAATACAAACAATTTGAATCGGGAACCTAATGTGTCCACCCGGGAGGATATTATTAAAATAGAAATATGTGGGGGGGTAACATGGCGCGATCTTATAAACACTTAATGAAATTTCGGGATCCATAATTGTTATGTTATCTTTACATTTAAAATAAAAGGTCTCATTTACTATAAACAGCGTAACATTAATTCTGAACTGTTCATGCATTAATTGTTCTGAATTATTTTCTATTATTTTGTTTTAATATTAAAATATGGCACGATTGCACTGATCCTCTGGTTAGGATAATAAATGACTCAAGTAATTAGGAAATAAATGAGGATTTTTGGTGTTAATTTATAAGAAATGCAATGCCAACAGGCTCTGAGTTACAAATTTTTGTTACGTTACGAGAAACGCTGTGGATAAAAACATCGAACGGATATGAAGAAAAAGACTGCTTCCTAATTTAAGGCACTACTCAGAGTTACTGAGTAAAACCACTAGAGCATCATTCGGGGAAAGGCAGTCTCGGGCCAGAGATTTGAACATGGGATATTCAGACCGTCTGACAGCGTCGCGAGGTTGAGTAACGCAGTACTTTAAGCCTCACATCGTTTCCATGACGACTACTACGAAACACACAAATCCATTACGAAACTGGACACGCACAAAAATGTCTGCATCCTAGGGCCGGACTTGCGTTTAGCTACAAGAGACACACAGGGCGAGGAAATCAATCTGTGTCTTCGACAAGACGTTAAGAGACAGTTGCTTACGACATTCGCCTTTCATCACACATCTCAGAGATTCTTATAAAACTGGCGTAAGCCACAAACCTCACACAGCATTCCGTACGGAGGGTCGACAAAGCAGTTCTCCAAGAGAAGCTGATGACAGCTCAGCTCGTCAAGAAATCCATCGACTTTCATATGACCTCAAGCTTAATTTCCGTATTCATAACAGTCCGGTCGAAACTGCCCGCAACACACACGTCGTATAATCAGCCCCTAGAAGGGCTGAAACCCAGACCTATTTTACCCGAAATAAGAAACGAGTATTATGCAGTATTATCTGGTAATAATTAAGATGACAATTTCGAATCTTAAATCAGAAGAGGTACAGTAGAGAGTGGTGTCTGTTCAATTTGATGATTTTATAAAGTAGATCTACAGAGTGATTTACTACGTAATTATTAAGATGATATAGTTGCGTCATATTGTGAAATTTAATTAATTATTCGGTTTTTGTCCGTCTAATCACAATTCATATATAAAATTTACAATTAAGATAATTAAAATATAATTTTGTGTTCCTCATCGAACAATGTTCCAATTGTAAATCGATTGTTCGATGAGGAACACAAAATGATATTTTAATTATCTTAATTGTAAATTTTATATATGAATTGTGATTAGACGGACAAAAACCGAATAATTACGTAATTATTAATTTTGTTTCTTCGTTAAGATGTCAATAACTAACTAGATGGCTTACGGAACCCGAAGGTTCATCACCGAACCAATGTCACCAAGTAAAGACAAATTCTACTGCAGTAATTTAAATATCATAACTTATAACACATACAGCTCTCAAATACAAACTTTAACGTCTACCTGATACATCCGTCCGTAACTTTTAACTCTAACAGGGGGGTTACAAAGGGATGTGTGTACCATAGCCCCTTGCTTCCTGGAAATCTTCAAATGCGTTTTATACTTTGAAAATCGAGAAAATACATACCACACAAAAGCCACATCAATATCACCGGTCTTATTGTGGTGACAACTTGAAATATCGTTCAATTTAAGAAATCGAGATTTACGATTGTGACAAAACCGAAACAAATGCGAAATCATATGCGATAAATGAAAGAGTGGGTTGCTTCTAGGTTCAGACATGACACAACCAGTGTTTAAACAATTAATGCCTTAATGCCCAGTGGTAACTATACACACCAGCTGCTTTAATATTTATTTATTTATTTATTTATTGTTTATGGGCGTCTTACGAGTCTCACAATAAACAGCGACAAATTCGTTGAGGATGCCTTTGAAAGACGTGGGGCGTAATTTGACTTTTTTCCTTTCTCGTCTGTTACGAAAATCCACAACTGATCACAAGATCAACTGTGGGAAACGACAAAAACCCGACAACGGCCGCCAGATCCTCAAGTTTTCGGGCTCGCAGCGATTACCCTGGCCCGACGGTCGGCGTCCTTACACGTCGCTTGAAATCAGACGTATAATTCGTAGTGGCGGATCCAATTATGCATTCACACATTCCCGATACACCAGAAAACTCTGGTAATGGCGGACTTTAGAGAACCCGTGTTCTTGTATGACGATCGGGAAGGGACACCTCGGTCGACAAAGTCACTAGCTACGGGCAGGACATCTGGGGTTCGATTCCCGGTATGAGAACGAATTCGTCTACTTCTATCCGCTGGTTTCAGATCGAACTGAACTCCACGGAGTGTCCAGTCCAATGGGTACTACGGGTACAGGGCACAAAGCAACTTGGCGCAAAGTTTCGGAATCCGAGAGATATTTCCACTCCTCCTGCAAGTTCACATGGCGTTACAATCCAGAGGATTGACATCGACATCCTAAAGTTCGTTTAAAACGACTGCAGACTACGAACCAGGCCGCCACTGACTCGGGGATGAGACGTGACGACAAGAAGGCGAAATCGGGGCTGTGGCATGAATGCGAATCACTTTCACGGGAACAATGAACGACCCAGCGCGATCACATCGATTGTTTAAATACTTTCCAGAGCACGCTTTTCTGACACTGCTAAATACATCGTCTTCGCACGTGAAAGTTTATTTAAACTCACTACTTTACCTCTAAACCCTTCGAAGGCAAAGCTCGTCTACATATTATTTAAGAATTAGGTCCGTACCGCAAAGAAAACACAACACTTCACCTTTAAAAAAAATCAGTTGTGTTTTCTTTGCGGTACGGACTGAATTATTAAATATTATTTTAGGCGTGTTTCGGCTTACAAGGGATAATCACAATGCAGATAAAACCAAAGGTTCTGAATGCATTCCAACCCCTGGGCATGAAGAGACCGGTTTGTGAACAGGTGTGCGGCACAGATTCTACTAATTTCAGATCCACGAGAAATTCTGATTTCGTCAAAATGTGTCCGCCACGCGATCAAGGTTAAAGATTAATTTCATGCGATGAGTTTTACGTTAATTTACAGCTCATACGCAAAATATCTACACCAAAGAACACTGTAAACTGAGAGTTAAAAAAAACGCTCTCATCTTGATTGCCTGCATTTTACATTTGACAGGCCGAGAGAGGGAAAAAAAACCTGTGTAATTATGCATTCAGTTCTAAACCAGTATCAGTAATTCTCATCTCACACCTCTGTCAAAACACACGTCACGTCACGTCAAGACAGGATTATCAGTTGCAAAACAAGTGAACGCTATAGCCTTGCAGCAAAACTGCCAATGTGCACGACCCTGGGCCAGATACAACACGCTGCCTGCAACATTCATCTTAATGTTATCCTTCCATCTCATTCTTGATCTTCCAAGTGACATTTTCCAAGAGGTTTCCTGGTCAAAACTCAGTACGTCTCCCCGTCGTAATCACTTGCCTATACAACAATAACATCCCGGACTTCACAGAGTTCCAACAGGATAATGCGATCTTCAGACATCACCAAGATTCTCGTTATGTAACTAATATTACAAACCAGCGTCACGGAACTGGCGATCCGCGGGCTACATCCGGCCCGAGACCACTCGTAACAAGTTGCGCAAAATTATTTGTTAATTTGTTACTTTTTTTCCAAACCCGTTTATTTTCTTTGCACCGACGGATGAGACAGAAATCGTGAGTCTCCGCTGCTTTACGATCAAATGCCGCATAAACGACTGTTTTTAGAAACCGCAACGTAAAATGCGAATTTTCCGGATAAAAATTACGTCAGATACGGACTATTGCACACAAATTGCATTCAACCCTTTAAAGCCCTAAGCTCGAAGGCAAAGCTCGTCTACATATTATTTAAGAATTAGGTCCGTACCGCAAAGAAAACACAACACTTCACCTTTAAAAAAAATCAGTTGTGTTTTCTTTGCGGTACGGACTGAATTATTAAATATTATTTTAGGCGTGTTTCGGCTTACAAGGGATAATCACAATGCAGATAAAACCAAAGGTTCTGAATGCATTCCAACCCCTGGGCATGAAGAGACCGGTTTGTGAACAGGTGTGCGGCACAGATTCTACTAATTTCAGATCCACGAGAAATTCTGATTTCGTCAAAATGTGTCCGCCACGCGATCAAGGTTAAAGATTAATTTCATGCGATGAGTTTTACGTTAATTTACAGCTCATACGCAAAATATCTACACCAAAGAACACTGTAAACTGAGAGTTAAAAAAAACGCTCTCATCTTGATTGCCTGCATTTTACATTTGACAGGCCGAGAGAGGGAAAAAAAACCTGTGTAATTATGCATTCAGTTCTAAACCAGTATCAGTAATTCTCATCTCACACCTCTGTCAAAACACACGTCACGTCACGTCAAGACAGGATTATCAGTTGCAAAACAAGTGAACGCTATAGCCTTGCAGCAAAACTGCCAATGTGCACGACCCTGGGCCAGATACAACACGCTGCCTGCAACATTCATCTTAATGTTATCCTTCCATCTCATTCTTGATCTTCCAAGTGACATTTTCCAAGAGGTTTCCTGGTCAAAACTCAGTACGTCTCCCCGTCGTAATCACTTGCCTATACAACAATAACATCCCGGACTTCACAGAGTTCCAACAGGATAATGCGATCTTCAGACATCACCAAGATTCTCGTTATGTAACTAATATTACAAACCAGCGTCACGGAACTGGCGATCCGCGGGCTACATCCGGCCCGAGACCACTCGTAACAAGTTGCGCAAAATTATTTGTTAATTTGTTACTTTTTTTCCAAACCCGTTTATTTTCTTTGCACCGACGGATGAGACAGAAATCGTGAGTCTCCGCTGCTTTACGATCAAATGCCGCATAAACGACTGTTTTTAGAAACCGCAACGTAAAATGCGAATTTTCCGGATAAAAATTACGTCAGATACGGACTATTGCACACAAATTGCATTCAACCCTTTAAAGCCCTAAGCTCGTCTAAATAACATATAAGAATTCAGTCCGTACCGCGAAGAAAACACTACGCTTCACCATTAAGACGATCAACTGGTTAACGCGGTTTAAGGAGATAATCGCTGTTTATAATTAGAATTATACGAAACACATAAATACACTGCGTAGGCATCTAAATAATATTTGAACATTTAGTCCGTACCGCGAAGAAAACACTACACTTCACCATTACGTAGATCAACTGGTTAACGCTGTTTAAGGAAATGATCGCTGTTTATAATGAGAATCACACGAAAGCCATTGATACGAAATGCAGTTACTGAATGTTACAGCAGGCGAATTAATCAGTACATCGCGAAGGCGTATGGAGGACTGGAAGGCTCCACTCATTCTTAACTTCGCAAATACATGGGGATGAGATTGAGGTTCTGATTGTATCTAATTTAATTGTTCCATTTAAGTGAGGAATTAACATTTAACCTCCTTGTTAATTGAAGGACAGACAAATGCACTGGATAAACAAGCAATTTGACAGCTGCCATTAGCATGATTACACGTTAAGAGCTTGGGTTGACTGGTTACAAGACAGACATTATCTGTTTGCTTTTGCGTTAAACACAGAGTTCCGGGATTGATACTAGGGAGGGTATCAAACAACTGGATTTTGGGGAGGTAGGTGCTTTTGATTTCGCAAGCGAACACAAGAACACTCGCTCAAATGGATCACGTTCGACTCCCAGTTTACACAACTGATAAATAACATAATAAGTACTGTCTCGTTCCTCATGTATCAGAATCTCTCTAGACATCTTGTACGACTCCTTGCATGAGGGATCGGCTCATCACAAGGACTCTACCTACACAGGAGCCCGCCACTGGTCCCTACCCTGTGCCAGATAAATCCAGACACACACACTCGCATCATATTTCTCTGACATCCATTTTAATATTATCTCACAACGCATTTAACGCGCCTAATTAATAGATCAAAAGCTAACCTGTGCGTTAGTTATCATTTTAACCTAACCTAACCATAACTTGAACACTGACCTGTGTAAAACACAGAAAATCTCAGTTTCTGTTCCATGTCAAAGCAATTCTCTTGGAAAATGCACACACACAAGTTACTATCCTGCATTATACTACGTATATGTCTTTTTAAAACACCCTGTATATACTGCCTTCCGTGACTGGTGGACGTGGGTAAATCACGCATCTTAAAAAAAACATCGCACATGGTAGATGCATGTGAAGGAACCCTTTCTTACCCCCAGAAGTTCGCGTGATGATCGGAAAGTCACGTGGTACAGGGTTCTTCAGAGGGAGATACTGAAGTACGCATTTCAAGGTCGGAAAAATCTGTGGTTATTTTCTCCACGTTAAACATTTCATTTTATACGGAAATATTTCGATGTTTAAAACAAAGCGCACATATGAAATACCATAAAGTTTTAAAGCGTTAACTTCTGATAATATGCAACGATATTAATACAAAACGTAGGCCATTAGATTTTTTGGGATGTTCCATCTTTCGTATTCAATATTTCAGGCAGACATTTTACATGTTTTAATTGGAGTGGGACTTCAGTTTTATAATTATTTCGTAGGACAAAATTCCCTAAACAACAAATAATAACCAATCAACCAGTTAGCAACATTTGCTCATTTATAGTTGTGTTTTGGTAGAAGACAATAGGGTTCTTTTTAACAGAATGAAAACAATTATTACCGATTCTAATCTGCTGTCAAATTCTTCATGAATGTGACGTTGATTTGTTGTTACCATGGCGAGGGCAAGTAAGGTGTCGCCAACTGGACGACAAAAATTAAAACTAACTGCACATGACGTCACTTCTGACCCTAATGATCAATTTCAATTAACTGATACTGTCGTGAATGCTTACCGAAGTGAGCTAAAATCCATTTACGTAATTATTTTAATATTTATCGTAGTGATTTAAAAAAAAAACAGTTTATGCAACTTACTTTTACAAGTATTTGAAATTGACTTTTTTTTAAAATTATTCGCACTCTTATGTAAGGTGGTCTTTAAAATTATCAGTTGCGAATAAAAACTGAAATGGTCCGACAAAATTTTCGTAAAATCCTGCAATATGAAATATATAGTCTTTTCACGATTTTAAGAAGCCATCGATTGGTAAGACACACCCTTGATTTAGAAAAAGGTTAAAAAAAACTATATCAAATGTAAGACGTATCCCAATTTCAGACGACTTAAAATATAAAAAAGGGCATTTTTAAATCAAAAAAAATAAAAAATAAATTAAAATAGTTCTATCCGCCGTCGTGTTGATTAACTCGTACGGTTGGAACATGATCACGCTTACGTCACATCAGCTGCTCGTGAAAAAAAAAATGTTCGTCATCACACTCCGGAAGAAATTATTATCTGTCTGTATGATTGTTTTTAAATCTGGTGACGAGACACTGACATGCCACATAATTACCAGTCTCTGCCGTTTCCCCATCTCGTCACACAGCACCCGCAAGATTATGGCCTCCTGCAACTCGGCACCACAGCGACGCACTATTTAACGACGCGGACGCCCACACTGACTGCAGTCCCCATTAATCTTAGGGAATTGTCGCTATCACACCATCAATTAAACCGGCGAGAGACTGAAATCTTTCATCCTGTCCTCCAAATCACTTCCCACCTAATGGCTTGTTAAAGGTCAACACGTCGAATCCGGTACACAACTAATGACCCAAGAATCAATTGTTCGGTACGGGATAAATACGAACTACGACGTAAGTAGGCGGTCAGAGATGCGACGTTTCAGGAATGCTAACCGAAACGCCTGAGAAGGAAGCCACATTCAGACGCCACTGTAAATGACGCTGGAAAATAGACGCCTAGCGTCGCGACTCCAATGACAACCACGTTGCTAAAAATACACCATATTCAGCATAGGTGAGCGTTTAAAACCCGCTGTCCAGCGTCGTGATACCCGTCATCCGGATGCTTTTAATCGACTACAAATTTAGCGCACGAAAGACGTGACTTTTCTTCACTGCCCCTCCCATCTAACCTGCTCAACTACTTCTGATCTTCTTAAACTCCTGTCTTGTGATTTACAATCTTCACTTCTGTCCTAAGTTCAACATTTCCCTCTCAATTAATAACAGATCACAACCTAGCACACGCAAAATCTAAAATACCCTAAGCTACATAAATAAACCTAACCTAACACAACCTAACCCAACCTAACCTATCCGGCCAATGAGAACCTAGAGATGGCATACGGCGCTATGCTGGCAACTCGTCGCGAAACACATTACCACCACTACGAAACTAAACTTCCCTTTAAGACGGAAATTACTCTCTTCGCGCGGTTTCGTCCTGTGTAATTGTGCGAGCTGAGGAATGAAGCCGTTCGACCGCCCACATCCAAAAGGATCATCCCGGTACGGAGAAAGCTGTCTCCAGACTGGATAAAACGTCACGCCCACACTGCTGGCTCTCATTTGTTAATAAACTGTTCTCAACGAAGACGCTTACAAATTAAATTCAAGAAGAATTCGCTGCTTGTGAAATTCTACTAAAAGCTAAAACCATCACGTCCTCCTTAGACGCAGACAGTCGCTCAACTGATAATTGTAACTCCCCGAACTTCTATGGAGCCCAAAGATTGATTGCCGTGTTCGGAAAATTCAGACACCGAACCATACCCCGAGAAAAAAAAAACATTTTAATAATATCCCATCTACACTTGGACTCAAAAATATCTTCCCTTAACGCTTTCCGATCAAAGTTTCATTGGTATTTATCACTTCTCAAATGCTTGCAATATGCACCTCCCACCTCTTTGATTTCATAACCATCCTACAATTATATGCCACAGAACACGCTTAGAAATAACGTCGTTAAACATTATTTCTACTCGGAGATAAAGGAAATGCATAAAACGTTTTGGTGGGCAAACCAGAAGAAATGAGACCACTAGGAATATCTAGACGTAGGTGGGAGGATAATATTAAAATGGATCTTAGATACATAGGATACGGTGGCATGGACTGGATTCATCTGGCTCAGGATTGGTGCCAGTGGAAGGCTCTTATGAACAAGGTAATGGACTTCCGGGTTCCATAAAACGCTGGGAATTTCTTGAGTGGCTAAGCAACTGTTAGCTTCTCAAGAAGGACTGGACTCCATAGAGTGTCGTTAAATAAACCAAGAATCAACTAACCCGGAGTTGTTTAATAATCACACGTTTTTGTGGCATTTGGTAGGAAACTTCGTATCTCCGAGAAATACAAAACATTACGACGTTAAAATTCTCGCCAATTCTGTAGTCAGAAAAGATTCTTCCATCTACAAGGAGAGTAACGAGAAATGAAAATGAAGAACTGTAATATGGAATTATGTGATAATATAACATAATATTGCACTGCATGACTGCAACCAATATTAGAAACAGAAGCACTTAGACATTTAATTAGGTTTATACTCTGTAATTTTGGCAGCCTACACGTGTAACATTTGCATGCAGCCAGAAACAAAGAATGCCTCCATTTTAAACATAATTGCCTGGGTGTGACACACAAGTCACACTCTGACATGAAGGCCACAAACGTATGGAGCCACTGCGTAGATAGTGCGTAATATTTACATTGAGAAGTTAATGCAGTTTTACCCCTTTAAAACCCAAAACTCGACTAAATATTATATTTAATAATTCAGTCCGTACCGCGAAGAAAACACTACACTTCACCATTCCAAAGATCAACTCGTTAATCCTTTAAAGCCGAAACTCGTCTAAATAACATTTAAGAATCCAGTCCGTACCGCGAAGAAAACACTACACTTCACCATTACGAAGATCAACTGGTTAACGCTGTTTATGGAAATAATCGCTGTTTATTTTGAGAGGCAACTTTGAAAACTCTGCCAATATCAAACAACCAACTCAAATGACATAATTATACAGCGCTGTTTGCGTGATAATTATCTGTGCTTAATACAATTTGTATAATTTTCATTTTAAAATATCTAAGTCGCTAATTAGGTGTATCTATTCCCAGTTGGCCATCGCAACGCAGGTAAAAACATGGCTATCCCTGTAACGGCAACCTTGAATTAATTTTATCATCTTTTTAATATACAGATCACAGCAGAGCGCGCCTTCGACCACAGCGGCAACGAGGAGCGAATTCCTCTGTCCTTATAAACAACGACTATTGCGCGATGGAAGGAGAAAAGGCAAGTCTATTAAGAACCATTTCAGAGATTCTGTTCCAACAGTTACATTTTTGTTATAATGGTCGAACTTCTGCTCCAAATTAAAGCGACTGATCGCTCGGAAGGACGTGATCTTCTTCAGTCGCCATAAAATCTTCACGCTTTACGTACAAACAGCGATGACACTGGAAAATCATCCCTTCAAACCCTAACCCTGCCTCGAAGAACCTCGGCGTCCCCGGATAAAGCGACAATCCACGGTCTGAATATTGTGAACACGCGATCAAGTTTGGTTGAATAATTTCAATAAGAATCTCCAATACCAATGGAATTCAGTTCAACCGGAGATGCGATTAAAGTGAATTTACAGGACACGTAAAGTCTCAGGCATAGATTAGTCCTCGAGTTTCGAACTAGGAGCCTCGCGCATGCGCGTGTCGGAAAAATGTATCGCCAACTGGTACCATAACTTGACGTCGTTAACAGCAGAGCCCGCCACTGAGCTAGTTCCACCCATCTAGGCTACAACCTCCCTAATATCCATATTAATGTTATCGTATCAAACATCGATCCCACACTGAGACTGGTATTGTCTGCAGTAAAACAGACGCGTCCTGTTCGGGAACTGAGAATCGATCAGAGCTTGCTTGCTTTTCGAAAGACACTCTGAGTGTTGAGAACATGCCACAAACAAGTATGTATATCAACGAGGCTAATTTGCAAAAGAAACTCGTTTTTAATAAAATTTAATATTAGTCTTTAGTGGCATTATGAATCTAAATTATCCACGTAACGTCATCATGTAAATCTTAACTAACGACTCGAACCAAAATGCTTGTAATCGCTTGTAATATTATCCATTATCCTGTAAAACTGATCTTGTAAACATTAAATTCAAGGATACAGAAAAATTGATACGCGTTATAGACGACGAAAAGATTTTGTTGTTGTAAAAACAGAAATATTTTCTTTCCTAGTTTTCGTCGGGGCATCTTTGATCTCCTCGTGAATGAAACGCACAAAAAGTTAAACGCAAATCAACATCCTTTGTTTTTGTTTTTGAGTGGCATGCTACATCTGTTCTTCCTTGCTTGAACACTTCGTCATAATTAAACATGCGAAGGTAATTAGTACCGACGAAAGCAATCAGAATTCAAAATTTGTAGTTATCGTCGGTAACTATACGCACCACCTACTCTAACAATAAATAACTCTGCATTTTCCAAACACAATATATTTATAAGATTCGTATGAATAAACAGCGATCATTTCCTTAAACAGCGTTAACCAGCTGATCTTTGTAATGGTGAAGTGCGGTGTTTTCTTCGCGGTACGGACTGAACATTTAAATATTATTCAGATGCCTACTCAGTGTATCAATGTTTTTCGTATGAATCTCACAATAAACTGCGATTATTTCCTTAAACAGCGTTAAGCAGTTGATCTTTGTAATGGTGAAGTGCGGTGTTTTCTTCGCGGTACGGACTGAATATTTAAATGCTATTTAGACGAACTTCGGCTTCGAAGGGTTAATTAATTATCGGATTAAATATCTATTATTTCCTTAAACAGCGTTAACCAGTTGATCCTTGTAATGGTTACGTGTAGTGTTTTCTTCGCGGTACGGACTAAATTCTTAAATATGATTTTGATGAATTTCGGGATTCAATGGGTTAACCGACCTGAACTTTGTTCAATTCGATTTTAAATAAAGTGTTGTTTTTACATATTCCAAACTGACGCTTCTAAAGACGTTTCCCCATCAAAACTCTGTATATTTTTCTAGTTTCTCACAATGCATTGTCTGATTTTAATTTTTTTCTAAGTCCTGTACATTGGAGAGGCAGAGGATTGCTGTTGGCTTAATGTTACGAGAATTTTAAAGACAAAAGTAATTAAAACATAAACTTACAAGTCCTTAAAAAAAAGGCTTCGATGCATAATCAATTGAACAAACGTCTACTACAGCAACAATTAAAAACGTTTGGGGAGAGCGAACATATTTCATTGTTGAAGAACTTAACAGTCCGCCCACCGCAAACAAGCGAAACACCGCCCGTAATACGTGCGGCTATTAAACGTACAAGCCAAGAATGTGGGAAAGGGAGAATTCGCTGTGCTTGTTCCATTCAGTACGTCGAACCAAGGACACAAGCGTGGAGAGAAATTTTTTTTTAAACACAAACGCGAATCTGTCACGTAACTAAAAAAGTAAAACAAGACCAAAGTATTAGTTCAAGATACCAAGAGTCACGTCCAGCAAAGATCAAACAATGGCTGCCAGAGGGAGGTATTATTCTTAACCATAAATCAATAATATCACTTAAGTGTACTAGTAGTGCAGCTACTTAATTCAAATAGACGTAAAACTGGATAAGTGATCTTTAATTGGCTAGTTCTTTCATGAAAGCTTGAAGATTCGCTTAAATAATCTGTCGTTGAGTAATTAATTGCTTTAAAACACTAACAATGTCTTGTCTGTATAAATCGATTAGCATTTAGACGGTCCATTGTTGGCTACTTTTCAAGCGTTTTAAGCATTGTTGGCTGGTCACGTCTAATAACAAAATCCAGGCTACGCCCAGTTGAAATTTGCACGTAAATAAAATGTTTCGTCAGAGGCAGGCCCACAGTTCTGCGGCGAAAGAAACAGCCACTGGATTTAAACCAAGACACTTGTGGGACGCAGCGTTATATAACGAGCTCGTGTTTGCCTAGAACTTGGGGTCTGGTTTGACGTGTTAACTTTCCAGGAAGATTCCTTTCTGTTTCATCCGACAAAGACGGGATTCACGTGTTGCGACTCCTTGGCGACTCGCCATGTCGGATGAATGGATGAATTACGACGACTTGCCCACTGCCCGCCCAGACTTCACAGTCTGTCGCCTCCCGCCGTTCAATATCACATTAACCCCTTTAAAGCCCAGTGGTAACTATATGTACCATTTTATTTCATGATCGCTAACTCTCCATTTTGTATTCATGTGTTTCGTATGATTCTCAGAATAAACAGCGATTATCTCCTTAAACAGCGTTAACCAGTTGATCTTTGTAATGGTGAAGTGTAGTGTTTACTTCGCGGTACGGACTGAATCTTTAAATATTATTCAGATGCCTACGTATTGTATCAATGTTTTTCGTATGAATCTCACAATAAACAGCGATTATTTCCTTAAACAGCGTTAACCAGTTGATCTACGTAATGGTGAAGTGTAGTGTTTTCTTCGCGGTACGGACTGAAACCTTAAATACGATTTAGACGAGATCGAAATTGTTAAGCAAGATTTTTCGTCGAACCGGCACCTCCCAACATCGTCCTACATTATTTCTACCTCCACTGAGTAAATTTCCTTGATAATCCGATACTACGCTCAGCTTAACAAGAAATTCCCCCGTCTCTTACGGAACCAGATGATTCAACAGGTGCTCACTAGAGCCCGCCACTTTCCACTATCCTGAGCCACATGGAATTCACGCCACATCTTCCCACTCTCATATCCCCAAGGACAATTTTAATATTATCCTCCCATACGCGCTATGGTATCTTCCTTCAGGCTTTCCAAACCAAAATCAAACTTCTTCCTTTTAAAGAGAAATTCCCAGTTTAATTCATAAGCCACTATTAAGTTAACTATACGATACTCTGACGTAAGTTCTTTGGCCAGTCTCCAGAATATTATTTAGTAACATGCAACAATAGTCTCGTAACTGCATTACAACAATCGATTAATTTGCCTTGAGGATCGTCCAGCATTTCTCCGACAACTCATTTGCATACGCAATGTCAGCGAAGTCATTAGTCGCTTCAAATTCTATTGAATGAGTACATAAATTTCTAGTAAACCCACGCATTTTGCAGATCAAAGGTAGCGACAGAATCTGAGAGGCAAATAAATATCGACGGTCTGTTAGAATCGATTACAGAACGATGTCACTTACACGACTTCCTTTAACAATGCTCCAACCCATTCGTCAATTAATCGTCCTGTGAAGTCCTGGCTGGCTTCTAAACATTACGATGTTTCGTGTACAGTGCTTCTGAATAACTCGACACAGTTCAGTGTCGGACTGGTCTTTCCACGGATTTATTCCTTGTATTCTGTGCTGTCTAACTTTCAGGGGTTTTGCTTACTTCAGAATCACGTGGACGTTGTGTTGGCGGCGGGGGGGGGGGGGGGGGGGGGGGGGGAAATGACATTTACCATTCAAAGCCGAGTTAGTAACCGAATGTGCCACCAGGTTTAACAATCAGTAAGTCTTAACTGTTTACGATTCTCACGACAAACGATGATTTCCTTGAACAGAGAAACCAATTGATTTTTTGTAATGGCGAGAACATAAACGCACTCTGTCGACGAAATGCAGAATTATTAAGAGTTACAGCTGGGGAGGAATAAACAATTTCGCATACGCGGTCTACGGTGGGCGTTGCACATTCCGTAACATTAGCGACAATTATTTTTTTTCACGGTTAAATTAACAGTAAACTAAATTCTGGTGATTTAGAAAAAACCTTCATCTTCTCGTTTCGTATTTATTTCATGGTACGATGCTGTAAGTACCTCTGACAACGGAGTCGAATGATTCAAGGCCCCCGAATTTTTGGAGTGACTGAGGAAAAACGACAAAATATTCTCCTTAAACAAGATTACAGTCACAGAATTCCAATCTCTTGACAAAAAATTTTTTTGTTTCGCTATTTGGCTGCCAATTTCTAGATCTAGATCTAGATCTATGAACAAACTTCAGGAATATTTATGTTCAATCATCGAGATTCCTCTCTCTACTCGTAAGGACATCTGGTTAATAAATATTCATTCTATCATTTCTAACCCTCTATTATTTTGGCTTCGCATTTGCAGACATCACGAAGGCACGTCGGTACTTCGTCACCAAGAACAAAGTTGTCAGAATAAAATACATGCGTAATTGAAGCTCGAAGCGATCGGCTTCTCGCAACGAGGAAGTGTTTACACACGCCGACTGGCGCCACTGAGGCGGACTTAGCAGCGTGCCAACTTCCAAAAGGAGAGCTTAATTGACGGGGAAGTCCCAAAGCGATTAAACATCGCGATCTAGAGGCACAAAGTGTCCTACAGACGACAACGAAATATCTCATCCAAGGCTAGTAAACCATTCCAGGATAATATTACGACATGTTTGGATGGACTGAAGAAAACTACGGAAATAGTTTATGAATTATCGCCCTGATGATGGACCTTACATGTTAAAAAAATACTAATCTCGTCTTGAGGTAATTTTTATAGAACCTGAAACAATATGGCGGCAGTGCGAAATTTATATTATCATGGAGACGCGCAGAAGTGATCTGGTGGAAAATGACAGACGTTTCAGACGTCATCAGAGCAATCATCGTGATGACAAGCGCCTCTCAAATTCCGCTTTTTCTACCAGATGACTTCAAAAATTGAAACATTCCATCCTCATTTATTGCTGATCGAAATAAAATGGCGACGGTACTTTTTACGTGAGATAATCGATTTAGGAGGATTTAAAAAAAAATCGATATTTTCTCGTAAAACGATGCAGCTCTCTCGAGAAATGAAATACTCGAGCGAAAACTGAACAAGGGATTGGCATGGAGAAGGTAATGAATGATTAGGACCTTTCAGGGATTCTTAAGACGATATTTTACGGGACAAAGCGGGATAACCACGCGGGCTACAGATTACGAGCGGGCAAACAGGATTCTGTCCGTCTGAGACGGATAATTGGCTCGAATTTGAAAAGAAATTAAAGCACGTAACAAACCTCCAGGATACAAATCGAAGCGTCTGTTATGAGAGATATAAGCTTTTTCATTCGCTGGATTAAAAAGGAGGGCAATATTTTTGTTTTCTTAAATTCAGAAACCAGCCAATGGCAATTTAACATTTCATCAAAATAATAAAATTATTTTTTATTTGTATGCGTAATATTATTCCTTAAAATAACAGCAAATAACGAAGGCCACGCTAACAAGTAATCCGTTCCATGACTAGACAAGACAATACAACATTTTCCACATTGCATTTCGAAGGCGACGTTCAAATCAGATGGACGTGCTCCAGACTTGCACTTCGTGGTGGTAAGACCGCAGACCTTGCGACGCAAAACAAATCACAGAAAAACAAAACGTCATCTTCCACAACGACAGATACTCTCGTCACCAGATATCATCGTCCCCAGAAGCAGAAACTTCTGAGGGACCCTCAATTAATCCGACGCGACGATCAGGAGGCGGTGCGCGTTCCTCGTCCGCTCCTGGACTGGGATTCAGACCTGCATCAACAAAAGCTTTGCTCAACACCGATCACACGACAAACCATCTCGGTTCCAAGATGGACTCCGCCCCCTCTGTCCTGCGCTGGTCGACGGCTGTCCAGGGCAGCGCCATCGACGTAGCGTTTACCTCTCACATCATTCCCTGATGATGGAGATGGAAAACGTCTCTGAAACGTCAGACTTCTGATCTCAACTGAAGCTGCGAGACTCGTGATTCTGTTACCGGTCCAGAAAAAATATTCGGGACGGACATAAAACTGCTCTCCCTTCAGACGTCACCGGGAAGGACTAAGAAAATGACGAATGACGAACACGTCAGTTTATGGTCTACGAAGATGACGACAGATGGAAATAACACAAATTACATTAACGTGCGAGTACGGAGGTCGGATCAGGAACGAGCGGAGAGAAAATGAAGTGAGCGTCGCCCAGAATGCAGGACAAAATGAAGAAGCGAAATCAAAATATTTGCAAATTACAGCCAACAAATAAACTGAGAGCAAAATCATAAATGAAAAACGACTGCTGATGATCGTCGGATGAAGCTGATGATTTTGCGAGAACAAAGTCGAATATCGCGGATACACTAAAATATATTTAACTAAAAACAAAGAATATTCTACTTGGGACCTTAAGTTTCTGCACCAGATTGGGGTCAGAGGTCAGTGTCACGTCCCACAAAGACTTAAAGAAATGGCATTAACGTTTCCTCTTACATCCAACAAAAACTAAATTCTCTTAAAGCCTCGAGACCTCGCTCCAGGAATACTCGTCTGATTTGCAATCTGAACAATTACTCACTGTCCGGCATCTCTCGAGTCTGGGCCGCGGCTCGACGAGCTCTCATCCTCGCGGCCGACCTGCCGCGCGGGTTTGCAGAGACCGTCCTCTCTCCGTACCTCGAACCCACCGGGACGTCATCGTGGACTCCTTCGGCGTCTTCCGGTATCGGCGAGACGGATTTCACGGCTTTAGCCGACTCGCTGACGTTATCCTTCCTTTCGAGCTTGCGGCTGCCTTTAGATACGCGATCCAACGCCGAAGACACGTGTTTCTTGAGACGCGCCACGTCTTTCATCGGTTCCAGGGTTATCGGGGCCGGGCGCTGCGGCTTCGAGGCCTTGGCCAGAGAAGTTCGTAGCAGGTGAGATAAGGCCGCTTCTGTCACCTCTTCCCAACCCTGAAACAACGGACGCTCACCGTCAAAACATCTTAAGATGAGACTGTGAGCACGTTAAAACAAGTCCGCTAAGTCAGAATCAAAAAAATTGCCTATCAAAATTTCAATATTAATTTCTTTAACCTAACCTAACCTCACCTGTTCCTCCGTATCATAAACATCTGAAGTGAGAGCGGCCCTAAGATCAGAATAATCTTCCTCGGCAGTGGCGTTCATTAATTTGACCATGAGCAGGATGAGGCGGACGATGCAGCTCAGCTGGCAGCGGGAACGCGACAGGGCCTGCTGGATCTCCTCCATTTCATCAGCGGAGACAAGAATTTGCTGGTACGTGTCCTTCAGGAGGTTGTCCAAATTGGTTAAGGGAGTCGGCGTCTTGTCCTTGAATTTTGCCAGCAGACGGCGCTGGATGACTCGAAACTGCGCCGCTCTCTGGCCGAGTTCTTCCTTCGGTAAAAAGAGTTCAGAAATATCAGTCTCAATTCACAACGCTTTCGTTTTAAAAATTAACCAAATCATTTTCTAAAATTTCCAAAATTCATATTTAGGGCTCAAGTTCTAGGCCCTACAGTAGCAATTAAATTTCAGGGTACTTGCGGGTTATTGGGACACATCGCTTTAAAAATAGGTTAGGTTAGGTTAATGTGTGTGCATAAATGACATATACTTGAAAGTTATTACATTTTATTTCAGTAAATGACAAATAACCTAACCTAACCTAACCTAACCTAACCTAAACCTAACCTAACCTAATCTAACCTAACCTCAACTAACCTCAACTAACCCATTTTTAAAGCGATGTGTCCCGATAACCCGCAAGTACCAATTTCAGCGTTAATTTTAGGACCTGGAAATGTTGTAGAGCGTAAAAACATTTCTGATTCGAAGGTCGACTGAAAATGTACCTGTATTTTCCTTGCCTTCTCCCTAAACAGAAAATGCGTTCCAATTTCTGAAAACAGCTCGTGCACGGGCAAAGATGAGGAATATGAACACGTGAAATCTTTTTGTTTTGAAAAGTGTCTGTTGAGCCGCTCCACCAGCTGTGAAGTGAGAAGGCAGAGGGGGGGCAGCGCATCACACTGCAGACGGTAGCGCTGCGAAGACTTAGCGGCCAGAATGGTCACTACGGAGCCTCTCCCTCCGTAACACTGGAACCCAGCCGCATTGCTCGCGCCAGACAGGGCACCGTCACCAGCAAACTCTGCGAATGGAAACGGTCATTTTAATGCGGACGAATCTAAAATATTAAACGCAAAGTTTTTCCACAATGGAGAAATGACGGCGCATCAAATTAAATCGAGGTGTCGACTCTCCTAGACGTATCCACATTTACGAGAAATGAGGGGCGTCACAATGAACGGCCGGATTCGGACATACGTGCTGTCTAAATCATAATTTCAACGCAGTAAGAATAACATAATGAACAAAACATAAACTTGCACTGCACAACGACGAACACGAAAATTCACGACTAACTTAATCTTCTTCTTCTTCCTTAAATCATTTCGGCACTGGCAGATAAACTTCTGCAAAGTGAAAGGAGTCTGTACGCTGTAGAAAATTATTTCGATTTTCTCATTCACTTACCCGGGAAAAGTTGTGCGAGGTTTACTACTGGTTGGTTTGTGTTGAGCGTAACTTTGAAGTCTGCTTCTTTTGCTGGAGTGCTGAAAAATGCCACTAGTTTTAGGGGCAGCTGCGCCACGTTATGCAGAACGCGCGGGAATCCTCCGGCGCCGGCCAAATAGGATGTCACGGCTCGTACTTCTAGCGTCGGGACATCACAATTTTGTTCCATGTAAACATAAGTAACTATGAGAGTTCTTTCACCTAGAAAAGGGATATAAACATAAGAAAAATCAAATGTACCAATATACAGGGTGATCCTCTTCCTTCAGCAATAAAACCACTATTAATAAACTGATGCTGATGAAAATGTTGTAGGTGAATACTTCAATCCTTCTGAAACTGCATTCTGTCACACACG
>NW_019060008.1:1664060-1676707 GCF_000696155.1 Zootermopsis nevadensis | reverse complement strand
AAACATCTCGTCCTGTTTTAGACGTCATCCTTGTTTGATTTCCAGCAAACTTCTCTATTTCCTACTGAAACATCGAGTTAAAGTCAAGACTTCCGCTACTTGAGCAGTGAAATCTCTCCCTTCGACCCCGTACACCTTGGTTGCCATAGCAACCAGGTTAGACTCATTTCGCAGTGGCCCGCGTCTCTTCCACCGTCGCGAGAGAAACTGGCGGCACACGTCTTAATGACGTAATTACGCGTAAGCTTCTGCCTCTGCAAAAAAAAATATCACTTTGTATGCACGGTCCAATTTTTCTTAAGTCGAAGTCAACAGAATTGTTCAAAGCTCTTCAGATTGAAACTGATATTCTCTCATACATTTAAAAGTACAAATTTAATTCAGAAGCTGATAGTCGCTCAGCTCGCCAAAAATTGTCCACACTTTTTTTTTTGAGTTTGAAGGTCCATTACCGTGTTCACAACAGCCCGCCACTGGTCCCTATCCTGAGCCAGATTAATCCAACACCACCATTCTTTTAATATACTTTTTAATATTATCACCGCATCTACGCCTAGGTCTCCCAAGTAGTCTTTTTACCTTCGCGTGTTCATACAAACGTCTCTGATAACTGCAATTTGAAAGCGTCAAGTTCTTCGCCTGCTGTTAAGACGTATGCCGGAGCGGAGGAAAGGCTCCGTGTAATTGGTTACATGGAGCCCGGAGTTCCGTAAGGTAATGCCCCATAAGCTGAGACAAATGAACGGTCATGAATTATTCTGTGGCCACTAATATGGTCCATTGAATGCATACGCCAGTCCAGTCGACGTCATAATCACCAGACGTGGATGTCAACTGTGCCCGATCGTTCATCCGTAGGACAACGAGATTATATTTATGAATTGCTCAGTTCGAGTGAGTGATTAATCGGCTTTGATCAATCCCAGGCCAATGCCGTTTAGGAGGCATCTGATGATATCAAAGCTCGTATAATTACACAAAAACAGTTTCGACTCGTGAACAAATGTCGTGTTAGGTTAGGTTTAAATTCATGAAACATTGCAGGACGTCATGATACGGAATTATCTTTATTGGTCCCTGCTCCATCACAGAGAAATTTTCCGTGATTCCCTGCCCGTAACAAAAATTTTATGATCCTTATATTCCTACGAGGAGCCGCGGTGGTCTAGCGGTCAGAACGCTGGCCTTGTAATCCTCGGGGGGGTCTCGGGTTCGATTCCCGGCGGTGCCCGAATTTATAACTTGTGTTGAGCAAGGCCGTGGTCTAGGCAACACGGAGTTTTCCTCCGTGGCATCCCAACAATTACTCCATTCACACACAGAAGAAGGCAATGGCAAACCACTTCTCGATCATCTGCCAAGAACCGGAGTTTTCCTCCGGGGGCTTCCCCGGTTTCTCTGTGGCATCCCAACAATTACTCCATTCACACACAGAAGAAGGCAATGGCAAACCACTTCTGGATCATCTGCCAAGAACGTATATGAACAGGTCCCAGTCCGAGAAAAAATGGAAGGATCCTGTTCATATGGACCTGTCGTCAGACAGAACACTAAATAATAATAATATTCCTACGAGGTTTGTAGGGATGACCAACAATTACTTTCCGTGCTCGCAACAGGACATTTGAGAGTCAAACAAACAGTTTACACAACTCGTGTACCTTCAAACACACTTTTTGGTAGCAAAGATTTCCAACCTTGCGCTGGAACGAAACAGAATATATTTTTTAAGGGCTGTGTCGACACTTTTAATTGAAATTCCATACAACTAAATAATTGCTGAAGGTGCAAATACCAAATTGAAAGACTAAAATAGTTTTCGTACAAAAATTCAATTAAAATATTCTATTAAATAATAGTTGCGGATAAGAAAAACTTATCGAGGCTGTTCATAAATGCACACATCATTTGAAAACAAAATTTCGAAAAGAATTTTCATACCAAAAGCAGAGAATGTACAAAAAAATAGGACGGAGAAAATTAAATTTTGAGGACGTTCGTAATTTGTGTCTAATCTAGATAAAACACTATTAAGACTATGAAGTGAAGGACGAGATGGGCGCAGTATGTAGCACGCAGAGGATGGACGAAAATAATAGTCTTAAGACATTTAATGAACGGGCCTGGAGGATAATAATAAATTTGATTTTAAAGACAAATGATGGATTGGATTCAGTTGATGCAGGACAGAGCCCAGTGATAAAATCTTCTGTCTGTAAGGGAGGCGGGAGAGTGTCTCTGCCAACGGGCCCTGTAGGACTCCAGAGCCGCCGTTTGAAAACCTTATATTCGTTAGAACATGTAATTAAGGATCGACATCCCAGTTCGTTCCAGAGCTGTCCGGCCCAGTGAACTGCGTGAGGCCCTCAAAGGGCGAAGGGCACGCAGTTGAAATTGGTTATTGATTACTCTGGAAAATCAGAGGCTTTTGGGTTATAACATTTCCCTTGAATTTCCCAGTTTCCAGACATATTTTATTTGCGATATCGTTCGTAAATATGATCTTATAATCACAAGATTTGGGTTTTCTGCAATTGTTTCTGTATTCGCTGTACCATCACCTAAAACGTGCATAATTACACACACACACACACAAAATCACTTCAAAATGACCACGCATCCTTGCATTATATGACTAGATGAGGGTGTGGATTGGATTTATCTGGCTCAAGACAAAAAACTGGTGGAGGCCTCTTAATGAACACGAAGACAGGGCTGAGTATCGAAGATTTTTCAGAAAACTCTAGGCTTATAACAACTAAATAATTAACCCCATGGAGCAGAGTCCATTTTGATAATCTAACGGTTCGCTGAGACCAAGAAATCCACCGCGTTTATGGAAACCGAAGGTTCATTACTGTGTTAACAACATCCCTCCTCCACTGGACCTTAAACTGGCCCAGATGAATCCATTCTACATTCTTATATCATTTATGATCAATTTTAATATTATCCTGGCATCTATACATAGATCTCCCACGTGGTCTCTTACTTTTGAATTTCTCGATTAAAATTTTACATGCATTTCTCATACTCTTTCTGCGTATTAGATGCCCCCCCCCCCACCAAACACCCTTCATGTGTTGACAAAGAACGTGTTTACTTTTTAAGTTTTGAAGGCGGTGGTTCAGCGGACATGATTGAGACGGAAATCGAGAAAACCTGGCGAAGGAAAACTTTATTTAACCGACAGGGAGCCCCGGTGGTTGCCAAGGAAACATCGAACGTCTTTGTTTCTGAAGAGAAATTATGTGGCTATTTACCACACACATAGGAAATGTCGAATGTTATTGGCTTCTGTGTTTGAAGCCTGAACTCTGCTGTTAGGCAGAAGCTGGCTCCTGTCGAATTTAAGTCGGAACGAAATGGAGTGACAGCAATTTTCGGTGGAACTACCTAGTCCCGGAACTTCCGTGAATGAACTATAGTTCGTGGTTCTGGGCGGTTTATGACCTCCACACCCTCAGTTCCATCTACACAGCACACGGATTCCTTGCCAATTATTCTAATAGAAAGGCACTCGGAAGTGAGAACGACTTTCGAAAATACGTGGCAAGTGACGCGAGAGAACGTCATATTCCGTATTCAACAAATAATAACTAATTACTTCGCCGTAATTTAAGAACAAAGCAAACACCCATAAAGACGGTAAATAATTTGCCCTGCTCAGCGACTATCAGCTACTCAAAATATTATTTACATACAGATTTTATCAATGAATCCTGAAGGGAAATTACCACTTGGCAGACCTAGGCGTGGACAGAATAATAATATTAAAGTATATCTCAAATAGGGTGTGGAGTGGATTCAGCTGGTGGTGGGCTGTTGTGAACAAGGTAATGAACCTTCGCGTTCCATAAAAGACGTAGAATTTCTTGATCAACAGAGAGACTATTTAGATTCTCAAAGAGACGATTTTTTATGAAACTAATTCATGCGACACTGAACCAACTAGCTGATATTAATTTTTCCTGACCACCACGTTGAAATTTTGTAATTTCATTCTAACAATATTAGGAATGTATGTGTATTATTTTAACGTGGAAATTACTTTAAAAAACATCCTTTATAGAGGTAAAGGGGTCACCGTCCTCAAATACGTAACGTCCTATGAAGGTCATAGCAACGGAGGTATAATTTCAGGCATTTTTAACCTCGGAACTAAATGCAGGTGAGTGGTCAGCTTCAAGCCCTGGCCGCCTTCTCTCTAATGTGCGGGCCTCAATGTCAGGAAGGAAAAAACCCCATGTCCCTACCAAGAACAGAACCATCATCGTCCAACTCGTTAGCCTAGTCAGTCAGTATAATGACCCACACGTAAGACCGAAAAGTGGATGTTCGATAACATTAAGATGGATAAAGTTTTGATGTGAGGTGGATGGAACTGGCTTAAGGCTGTGAGTCCAGTGACAGGCTTTGTTATACGCGGTTTTTAACTCATGGGTTCTGCTGTCACACTGTTAGCGAAACAGAAGGAATTTGCTTAACCATTTAAAGCCGAAGCTCGTCTAAGTAACATTGAATGATTCAGTCCGGACCGCGAAGAAAACACTACACTTCACCATTACAAAGATCAACTGATTAACGCTGTTTAAGGAAATAATCGCTGTTTATAATGAGAATTATACGAAACACATAAACACACTGCGTAGGCATCTAAATAATATTTAAGAATCCAGTCCGTACCGCGAAGAAAACACAACTCTTAACCATTACAAATATCAAGTGGTTAACCCTTTAAAGCCGAAGCTAATATAAAGAATATTGATTTAAGTCCGGACCGCGAAGAAAACACAACACTTCACCATTACAAAGATCAACTGGTTAACGCTGTTTAAGGAAATGATCGCTGTTTATAATGAGAATTATACGAAACACATAAATACAAACTGCGAGGGTTGCTGATTGTTATAAGCAGGAGGTACAAATAATTACCTCTGGCTTCAAAGGGTTAATTAAGAGATCCCCCAAAGAGTGCAGACACTCATCAATTCGCTGCCAGTGTTGAGTCTGAGCGCGTATTGATCTGCAGTAATTCTGCCTTGTGTGTCGTGACAATGTCAAGCACGGGGCACCGAAGTACGGGCTACGTTTTGTGCTTGTTTCAACATGGACGATTCCACCACACATTACGTCTCATTTTCCGGCGGTCGCCGATTTACTTTCGTGAAGTGAACTAGACGGAAAAATAAGTTCTGTCTACTCTTTTAGACATGTTATTATTTTTTTGTAGTGTTCTGTCTGGCGACAGGTCCATATGAACAGGATCCTTCCATCCTTTTCTCGGACTGGGACCTGTTCATATACGTTCTTGGCAGATGATCCAGAAGTGGTTTGCCATTGCCTTCTTCTGTGTGTGAATGGAGTAATTGTTGGGATGCCACGGAGGAAAACTCTGTGTTGCCTAGACCACGGCCTTGCCCAACACAAGTTATAAATTCGGGCACCGCCGGGAATCGAACCCGAGACCCCCAGGATTACAAGGCCAGCGTTCTATCCGCTAGACCACCGTGGCTTCTTTTAGACATGAGTGTTCCTTATATTCCCGATGATGTGGGACCAAGGTCGGAGAATTTATGTTGACCGTGTGAGCCCGGCTAACACTTTAAATGACGAAGGATAAAAAGTCTCATCAACTTCAATGCCTGTACCTGGCTAATTATTCGTTTTATCTCATCGGTTCTACTGTGTTCTAACTTAAACAAGAAATTAAAACTTTTAATTTTTCGACTTTTAAATTGTTACTCGATAAGCACTGCATTTCGAAACTGGCTGTACTCCCTCTTCAAATGATTACTTGTCACAGATGTAAAATTACGTAACTATAGCCATGTGGTGATTGGATAAAGCTGGATCGAAATAAGAGATCGGTAGAGAGATTTTGTTTGTAGACGAACTCTTGGCTAAGACTGTACGTTCGTTCGTATGCGTCAGAAGTAATTATACACTGCATATTCTATACTACGTCACATTAACAGGGTTAATTATTCAGGCACTCCTTCACACTCGGTTCTTAAAGACCCCAAGCTCAGTTTCGTTTATGCAACGGAGCCCTTGGAGGGGTAAAGCAGCCACAAGCCACCTCGAGGAATTCCTGGCTCGCCGTCTGCATTGGATCGGGTCAGATTGTGTGGGAAGGGCAGTGTGAGGCTGTCATGGTCACTGGGAAGGGAACGCGGTCTCTCTTACGCCCCTCATAAATATGATTCCCCTTACGTGCTCGCTCTCCTGTTTTCTGTATTGGAGATCGATCGATCGATCGATCAGGATGCGAACTCAGTTTGCATGATCAGACCTGTTGTGGCGAGAAGGGGACACAAAGTGTTCTCAGACAGCAAACAAAGGATAAAATGAAAGGGGGGGGGGAGTACAAAGGGAAACAAAAAAGAGAGACAAAATGAAGAGAGAATAGCGGAAAGAAATATAAAAATATGGAAATGCGATTTGCCTCGCGGAAAATAAAATGTATCACAATAGATAGGACACGTGACCTAAACAAAAGGAATTATAAAGTAAGAAAAATAACGATGAAATGGGAATACGAAATAAAAACAGGAATGACAAGAGGAAAGTATTAATATAATAGAGGGAGGAAATTTGACCGATGGCCGGGTATCCTTACTGAGGTTTTCGTGATTTTCCTCAGTCATCGTTCAAATGAATTCCGCGGCATTGCCATGAACGCTTCCTTCCACATCCTTTACGATTAATTATTAATTAGTTATCCAGTCATTAGACGCTGTGTAGTCTCGTCTACTGACAGCTCCGTTAAGTAGACCGTAAGTAAATACAGAGACTTGAAACTAAGTGCAGAAATTGTAATAGGATAGACGTTTTGCCTTTCCGGAGAATATTAGTCCACGAAGACGGTAGTCGACCCACGCTAATGCTCCAGGCGTAGGCTCTCACGTGCCCCGTCGTTTTAACCCCCTTACTGCCACAAGCCAACAAGCGAAGAGGCGAACTCCGTTTTCCACGAACAGGGCTTAACGCTGCGAGTTCTGTGCCATCAGCTTCAATTTTAATATTCCCCACCCACAGAGACCACGAAACACAGTTTCCCGTTCCGAACATATTTCTAATGGTTTAAACCAGTCCGCAGTGGAATAACATTCTCTAATTCTGGATTTACAAGCAGAACACGTGCGCACGCTCATCTTCCTAACGATGTAGACAGCAGGAGCCTCTGAAACGTCGGTAAGCATCTGCCAGAATACACGGCTCGATAGCCCAGAAGACAGCCATCTTAGATTTATATTGTTCCTTCAATTTTGAATCTTCGTGCTCTGGACTCTGAAAAATCCGCGGTATTACGAATACTTTCTGTCAAGATCGTAACCATAGTAACGGAGCACAATAAAATGAGACTTTCTGACAAAGAGACACGTCTTCAAGGTCAGTATTGAACTTTGCACAGACGTGGAATATTCGTTGCGAACGCACCAAGTATGATTTTAGGGTAGACCCCCAATGGCATAGCAAATTTCGACCAAATTCATCAGCGGTAATAGATTTGAATCATGTGGGCAGATAGACGGACTGACAGACAGTCAGCCATATTTGCTTTAATTTTAAGCCTGAGGACATGGATGCCTCAGGACGGAAACCAGCGGAGACTTCTTTTGAACAACTTTAATATTATCCTCTTTACGCCTAGTCCTTCTAAATAGTCTTGTCACTTCAGGTTTTTTCATCAAAGTTTTATATATTTCTGTCCAATGTCTTCTACAAACCTTGCCAATCTCATCCTCCTTGATTCGTCATCTTAATAAATTAATATTTCATCCGAGAAGATATTATAAAGTTCCTGATCGTGTAATTTTCTTTAGCCTCCTCGTAATTCCACTCTTTTGGGTCCAAATATTCTGTAGACTTAAATAAACGACTGGAGTACAGCGAGGTTCATGTATTTCAGAGGATTCCCCTGTCTGTGCGGAGTGCAGGTCTGTCGTCTGTATCACTCGTGTTGAACTGTCAGTTTGCCCTGAGCTGAAGATCATCTGTGGTCCATACGCAGGGGCAGATACTTCGTTCCCAGACATGTTCACGCTCATTACCACGAAGGCCGTAACATTTCAACGGTAACACGTCAACAGTGAAATCACAGGGCTGTCCAACCGAATGAACGTCGTAGTCACTGTGCTGACATCTGGAGTTTACAAACAGTAACGATTAAATCATGTACAAGGCCGGAGCTGCCCTAAGTAAACAGAATACTTCTTGCCAAACAAATATTTGCCTTCATATGAGAAGCTGATGGTCGGTCAGGCAGTCAAAAAGTTTCTTACCTTTTTATGGAACCCCAAAGTTTATTACCGGGACAGCGAGATTCCGCCACTGAACGATGTCCTGAACCACGTGAATTAGGTCCACTCTTTTTTAAAACTAATTTCAATATTATCCTGCCATCTACGCCTAGTTCTACCAAGTGAATTCTTTCCTTCAGGTTTATCGACTAAGATTTTATATGCTCTGTCATGCGTGTCAGACGCTAAAATAGACCTTAAAGGAATAGTGGATGGCACAGGATAGGGACCAGTGGCGGGCTTGTGTGGACACTGTGATGAACCTTCGGGTTCCGTATAAAGGGGGAGATGGAAATTGTTGAATAGCTGGCAGACTATCAGCTTCTCAGAAAGGGCTCAGATCTAAGGAGTTATTTCAGACTATGCTTTATAGGCACGCAGATCATTTTAAAAAAACTTCAGTGTTCTGTTTTTGAAGTTCAATAGAAGGTACTGGCTTCCGAATCGGACAATAAAAACAAAACCGAGCCTGAAGAACACTTGGCTTTATTTTGAGAGATTCACCCCAGCTCCCGTTTTATGGATGTAATTTGCAACTTTATTCTCAAGTTTCCAGCATTCTGTATTTGAACAGAAGCAAGAAACAACTCTCACCCTTTTCTGTAAACGTAAAATAACATTTTATTCTGCAGTTTCCTTCCGTAGTTCTCCACTTGCTTCAAAGACTTCTCTGCAGTAGAATTTTCGTAGCTCCTTTGTCTGATTTTGCCATCCTTTACAGATTCTGGGACCAAACTCAAGCGCGCCTTGATGGTAAGAGCAGACGTGACAAAGCCCCCCTCCCCCCTCCACAGTCACTGTCATTTGTCTTCGTTCGAGGCTACAGCTTTTCTCATTCGCCTGATCCCCTGTGTATATTCCTTGTAGTCTCAAGTAATGATTTCTAAACACTGTCTCCTGTGTCAAATACGGGTGATACCAGCCAAAATAAAAGCATCAGATATTCTTAAAGTGTAATTTCATAGCTCATAGTCACAGAATGTTGAGTTTTATTGTTAGCAATAATTCAAAATTTTAAAAAAAAATACACCAAAAATTTGTTAAGAAAGCTCAGACTGTTGGCGTACACACACAAACGGAATATCAATGGTTAGAATTCCACCTCCTCCTTCACAGGACGAGTCTCGTCGTGATTTTAAATAAACCGCGACATTACTTATGTTTTCTGCTTCAGATAACAGACAGCTTTAGTCGATAACTTGAATATGTTCACATTCTGGGGGCGATGTCAAGGGGGCTTGGAAACACATCTCAGATTAAAGAGAAATATATCCAGACCGTTTTACGTCTAGGAATGTTTACATCACGGAAAGTTGTGCGTCGTTCAAGAGCCCGCCACTGGTCCCTGTCCTGAGACAGGAGAATCTACTAGTAGTCTATATAACAAACAGGAAATCTGAGAGAGTGAACCAGTGTAAATTTCGCTGTCATATTTCTTTTATAAACGGGCTGAGGTAAGAAACGTGGCTCAGGTTCTGCAGAATTTATGTTGCAGCGAGCAAAATGCCACCTAGCAGAGACAAGAGACAGGCTGACTGCGTAACTTATGAGCTCTTGGAGTGATAAATATTCCTCTTACATAAGACCGCTGCCGTCTTAGGAGGTGAAAGGCGAAGAGAGGCTTCCAACATGGGCTGCGAAATGCCTGATTAATATCGTGTGCGCCTTTAATACGAACCCTCTGAAGCCCGAAGGTTGTCTAAATAACATTTAAGAATTCAGTCCGTACCGCGAAGAAAACACTACGCTTCACCATTACAAAGATCAACTGGTTAACGCTGTTTAAGGAAATAATCGCTGTTTACACTGAGAATCATACGAAACACTAATATGAAATGAGAAGATATCGATTGTTCAAGCAGCTGGTATATATGGTTACCACTAAGATTAAAATGGTTAATTTAACGTTATTGAAAATTCCATTTACAGCCGCTCCGTTCGATTTCATTTGGATGTTCTGAAAGGATGAGACAGCAGAGATTAGTGATGGAATCCCAACAACGAGAGTTTCTGAACATTTTGTTGTACCGCCTGCAGAACACTGTTTAGTCCTCACGCTCAACACCAGAGTCGGAGAAGTTGCCGCGCTACTCAGGCGATCCGTTGTCTACATTCCACGCACGCATGCAAGCGTTATTCAACACTTTCACATTAGCAAACGTTCTTAAATAATAACAATTATTATTAAAATATATTATGAAGACGCAACTGTGAAGTTCCTTCACAACCCAGAAGATCAGGATTTATATCTTTATCGCCAATATAATTAAATAAAGACGAAGATAGATAAAACTACACAAAGAGAATCTTAACAATTTGTACTTTTAATCAGATAATGTGATTACCAAATCAATGAAGATATGATTGGTGGGATATGTAGCACGCATGGGTTGTGTGATCTGAGTACTGTGGTTAGTTGGAACGTGAAAGACCTAGGTGTGAAAGGAGGATAATATTAAAACGTAGAATGAAGTGGATTCATCTGGCTCAAACAGGGTCCGGCGGGAGGCTGTTGAGAACACGGTTCCATTAAAACCAGGGAACTGACTAGCATATGTAGGATGGGCGGACGGACTGAAAGGGAGATAGAATTATCGTGTTATAAACCACTGTATAAGAAAAGTTATGGCATTCTAAACAGAAAAATATTTTATTTCAATGTGGACTGATCTAAATTTACATTTCGGAAAAAAAATTAATAATATAGGAAAACGCTTGCATTGACAGAAGTTTTCAATTAAGCAAAGAAAGTCTACGTAAATCGTATTTAACGTCTGAAAATACAGTTCAAAAGCATAGGGATTTTAGAAACTTATGCAATGCATCTTAGGCATTCCTTCAAATACCTGACGGCCATATAATTCATAATCATTTTGTCGTTCTAACACCAGTACTTGTTCAAGTTTCCCAGAATTCCGTCAAACACTGACGCAATACACTGAAACCACCTCCAGATGCCTCCCGAGTCATTATTCGTACCTCAGCCCACAAGCTACAAACCCTCAGCAGTTAACAGAATAAGCAAACAACCTAATAATCAATAAATTCTTCTCACCGGGGTCGCTCGTTAACGAGACGAGTACGTAATCCCTCAAATATTCGGACACACACAGTTCACAGCAAGCCTCTCTGAACAGTTCATTGTCCAGGGTCATTAATATTTAGTAGCAGTGTATGGTCGTTAGGATCGCTGACGGCAGTCCAGAAAAATCAGATCACTTTGAAACGGCCTGCTGTTAAAACGGCGATGCTAAAGAACAGCTCTTGGACGGTGATACGTTTTATATTTACTAGACGACGGATAATATCCAAGAAAATTTTTATTCAATTGACGATAAAACATATTGTGACACTTTCCTTGTTATAAATATCAAATGAGACCAGAGTCACATCGCTAAAACATTTTAATTCAGTGACGTAATCAAATACTCTAATTACTTACATTCATTTCTGCACAAACTTTTAGAGATGACGATGTTGGGCTATAAAGCCAAAGGTATATACTAACATTTCGGAGGAACATACCGTCTCCATATTCAGGACTGAAGATGACGTCTATCTACGAGTTCACGCAAAATCGCAACCCAGAAGAACAACAACACTGCCATCTTTACCGCCAAGAGAAAACTACATTTTACGTGTAACGTGGTGTTTTCTTCTGAATGGTGAAGTTTTTAGTGACTTAATTATGTTTTCAGTAACAATATAAAATTATCCTGGAATGTTATACACAAACTGGAACTTTTACGGTGACTAAATACAATGAAACCTTATTGGGCGCTCAGGAATTTGAGAATGGATTAAAATACATCGCTTTCAATTTACGTCCACAAACTATTGCTACAGGTCCTCAAGCGAAGAGAAATTAGCTTTATCACAGCAAATAAGCTGTGGAATCACCCAACAAATAATAGAGCAGACCTCTATAAATGTATATGTGGATGATAACTAACCATTAAGAAGACAAGTGAGTATACTTTATAATTAATGGTATTTTCGCCATTATTATTATAATATGGAAACCAAATTTTGGTTGCGAAAATTCAAGAGGCTTACGTGAAATTTACAAAAATGTATCAAGGGAAGTGTTAAATTACGTAAAACGAAAAATTAATATATAAGGAAAATGCTAATTATTTGCTCAGAAGAACGAAGAAATAATGGATGAGCGGAGAAAAGATGTACTTCAAGAGAATGAGCTACAACAGACTCTGAAACCTTCATTTCGTTAACAAACCAAAAGGAGAGACAAAGATGACGATCCAAGAGATGAGAGACGTAACAGATGCAAAGTTAATTTGTGGATGGATGAACGAGAAGCAAATAAGGGAAATCTGTTCA
>NW_019060008.1:1641269-1661388 GCF_000696155.1 Zootermopsis nevadensis | reverse complement strand
GTGGGGGGGGGGGGGGTTACTAAAATGTATAGACATATTCGAAGGCGTTCCAAATATTAGACCTAAAATGTGACTGCCAATTCTGGATCAAGCAAATTGGAAGAATGTTAGCATTATAGACCTGCTCTCAGAAGATATTTGATTTTAATCTTCCTGTCTACAAAATGGCAGGATATGACCTGCAAACAAACCAAGCCCTTATCTAATCAGTATATAATTTCAACTTTTGACAAAATGTCTTTACATTACCTAAGAATCAGTCACGCAAACCTGGAATAGGCATTTGAGATTCTCATGGCAGTGAAAATTATGATGTTATTCTTTTAAGTTATGATGCTGTGTGGACTCGCTGGAGACACCAATTGTCTGAAGAAACATATTTCCTCCATCTTCAGCGCTTAAGAGAAGCCATGAAGATGAAACTTTGGTGTCCACCTGCCAGTCCACATGTCATCAATAACAAGAAATTTGTTGTTTTAAAAATTATTTTATTTTGTTACAGCCCAAAATGGTTTTAGTCTGAAGAGAGAATGTGGCCTGGGACCATGTGGGTTTGAAGATACAAATGTAATGCGTGGCTTGGGGATGGACACATGTGACAGAAGCAAAGACGAATACTTCTGCATCTTCTGCTGTACACAGAATGGCTGTAATAAGGCAGCAGGAGGCATCAACTGGCCTTCTGCCAGCTTGTTGGCAGCAATGGCTGTGCTTGTCACGTGTGTGTGTGTGTCAACATATGGGATGTGAAAATGCAAATTAACAAATGGAGGAGGCTCGTGTCAATTTTAAGTTTGTTGTAAATACCCCATTCATTCTCATAGTGACAATTTCTCTGCATGTCTTTCTACAAGACGGGCAAATCTGAGGGTATATTTACATAGGGGTGCCCATATCATTAGATAAAAAGTCACCGTGAGTGAACTTTGAAATTCGGTCAATTCCATTAATGTGGCTTCAGTAACAATACTAGTTATATACACCAAGTAATGCGGCATAATCCAAATACAGCGTGGAAAACAGACGTGAGACCCTGGTAAATACGTGAACTTTCTGGTGGAAATTTAATTTCTATCCCTGCTTTTGAAAACAATTTGTTTCTGTTGCTAACCCATACTTGTCTCCTGCACTGTTGTCAAAATTAACATAACAAAGTGGAAGACGATGTATTAACATAGTTTTTCATACAGGTAAGAAACAGTGCACAGTAAAACAATCATAAGAACCAATGACATTGCAATCTGGCAACTAAATTTACCTTAGCAGTGCAAAAGATTAATGCTAAAAACAACATTAGATTTTCTACTATATAGCAGATCAAATTCAGATGTTGCTTAGGTACCCCTGATTTACACTGTAAGAAACATATAAGTGAGAGTAACATAAGCATAAACATAAATATTACATCAATATACTTTTATAACCTATGAAGAGAAACATACTTCAATTATGTAGATATATAGTGTCAAGGGAAATTATTAAATTATTGAATTTTCATCCCATTAGATAAAATGAAAATAAATACAGTCCTTCCTGATTTCTTGCATAGCCAAACACTCAGACTCTGGATATAACAGTTTGTGATACAAAGTCGTGAAATGATAGCAGTATTACTTGGTAACAGCAAGTTTTTAAATTGTTTAACATGGATCAAAAACATATGCACTGCAATTACCTGTAATTTAAAAAGAATTCCAAAATTACATTTTCCATATTGACATCTTGATCTGTTAGTGAAGCCTTTTCTATCTGTTAGAATTCAGTAGTTTTCAATTTTGTTTAAAAATTCTTTAGTGTGAGTACAGAAATTCTGAATTTCCAGTGATCTGAGAATATCTTATAACATATTTTATAATCACAAAGTTTTGAGTCCAAAATTTCTCATGCAAGATCTAACATGTGGAATTGCAATATTCATGCTTATAATTGCTTCAGCATTAATTTGCTTACAGACTACTTCGACATCAGCAATAATTACCCCAAATCATTCTATAATTATACTGTCACTATATTGAGAAAAATGTGTAAATAAAGTTTACTGAAAAACAGGTAACCATTAGATGGAGTCCCAGATGTGAGAAGTTTAGAGATCATTCATTATGTACATATGTATAGTTAGAGGTCCTCCAAAAGAGCAGGAAATGCAGTCATGTCAGTGTGATAGGCCAATGAAAGTTCTCATTTCTCTCTACATTACTATTGGTGTGTGCTACAGTACTTTGAAGGGATTTGTCTGAGAGTGATGTCAGTGATTCTCAACAACCATCAGCCCCAGAATTAAATCATCATCATCTTCACTTCAGGGACTAGAAGTATTTCCTGTTCTGACTTCAGTCTCTCATCACTTAGATGTTTAACCCAAATCCTTTTGGTCTATACATAAATCAAATTAAATATTAACTAAATTTCGTAGTTCACATGCTTTAAGTTATGAAAAAACAGTTGGTGTGTTTGTGTGTGTTTACCGTTGATGTTATACATATCTTTCAGAAACAACTTACTATAACACATAATTCTACTTTTATGCTTGGCTGTACTGAGAATTATTATTAAAAATAAGTGTCTAGAAACTGAAATCAGTATTTTATATGCCTTTCATTATTAAAAAAGGAAAATGTCTTCCTTAAATATTAAAAAATAAATATATATTTTATCTGATTTCCTGCACTGTAGCAAAGAATTTTAATACTTGCAAGAGATAGTTATATAAAAAATATCTGGCTGAATGTATCTACTCAAGTGTTTATCTAAGAAATATAACTCATTTAACAAAATTTTGCCCCAAACAATTTTGTCAACATTTGCATAAGCAGATTCTATGTTCAGTCAATTGGAAATGTCACCATTTAAAATGAAATGTGTGGTTTGTGCAGTAACACTAATGTGCATCATAATTGAGACTGTTTCTTCAAAATATCATAAAACAAACACTGTAGAGCTTAGGATTAAGCATAAAGCCAGCTTACAACGAATTAATTTTGTAAGATAAATAATTAGATTCAAGTTGATCCAAATTTAGCAAACACATCACGGAAATTTATATTTTCCATGCACATCTATTAAATCAACTATAAATGTTATTTTTTAAATGTATTTTATATAACAAAATCTTTATAGTAGAATCCAATTCAACTGGCAATAATTAAAATGCATATTCATTTGTTTGGAACTAAAGACTTCTTCCACATGATATAAGATGCTATACACATGTCAAATAGCTCTGAGTTTACAGAAACCAAAACTGAGCATATTTTACTACTAATAATGCACAAATTAGTAATTTACCTTTACCATCCTTGTATCATGGTTTATGTGTAGTCCAGCTGGTCATGTCACACTAGCATACTGCCAAACCAATAACCTCAAAGTTAAATTATGACCTGCAGCTCCATACTGTGAGTGAAATCCCTAATTACTGCATGATAAAGAGGTTAAGTAATAACTCAGGTGGTTTCTGCCACTGAACTCCATTGACTACAATAAAAATAGACTGTCCTTGCTGGTTAAATTTGCTTCTATTATAGAAAATATAGTTATAATGCTCTGAGAGCTTAACATTTCCATAAACTTCTGTATGATAAATATTATGTTTAAGATATTAAGCCATAACACAGAATAATAAGATTTTCCAATGTAAAAATGCATTTTCTAATTCTAATTGTGATTTATGTTCGTTACTTACTGTTGTCAATAATGATACTTTTCTACAACTATAGAAACTCTTCATGATTATCAAGTGACTAAAATTCTGTATGTCCACAATATTCAAAACTTATGTTGTGGTATGTGTGCAATAAAGCTATTTGTCGCTTTGTTAGCATAAAATGTAGTTCTTATTAACCATTCTCAACAAGTTACAATTTAACAATGAAGTGAGACTTTACCATTTTAAAAAAACTTGTGGCCATTTTCACCTAATATTTCAGGTACACCATATGCTTTTTAAGTACTAAGTTTAAAGGATAAAGACGGTATATTTTTTGTTTCCTTTCCTGTAAAGCAATAAGGCACAGAATTAAGACATTTGGTGACTGTTTCAAATGGCCATGTGAATGAAACTACTACCTTTCTCAATTTATTCCTCTGGAAAAAATGAGAAGTGTGAACAAGGAAGAAGAGGTGGTCATCTGTAATGAAAAAATAAACAAAACAATAAGATTTTCAGTTTTCGTGGCAGTGAAAATGTGGACTGTCTTCTTCTTATTACAAGGAATTTACAATCTCCATCTCCAGGGTACACCACCACACAGTGTCATAACTCAGAAGATCACCATCTTCTATAATAATTTTCAAATAAAGTACAGTAACTAAGGCTTTTTGGATTAATTTTTTCTCTCCAAATTTTAGATCTTTATGTAAAGGAATTTTGACAGGCAAAACAAAACAATAATTTCATTGAGGCATGTTTCATCTACTGAATTATACAAAATAAAACTTTTTCTGTTTTCAGATGCTTACCAATATAATATCATTTTACACTCCCAAAGTAGCTCCTAACTTATTATCTCCTAATTGTAGATGATTACAACTTATTTTAAGATTGAGAAAAAGTATGGATATTTGCTGTATCAGCTATGAAGTTATCTTACTTTACATGAAACTGAAATTAATCTAGAACAATTTCATAAAAGTTCAATGTGGCTTGTAAACTGAAATGTGAAACCAAACAATTTTACATTGACAGCATTATGACTAGTGATGGTATGAAAACTTCTGCCAGCTATGGATCTGTAATGCATTTACTTCCATGCTCGTCACACTCAACGCTGCTTTACGTAACTGGCCAACTAAAGAATATTTTCATAAAATAGAACATTTACTTCCATGCTCGTCACACTCAATGCTGCTTTATGTAACTGGCCAACTAAAGAATATATTCATAAATTAGAGGAACAAAATGCAGACAGACAGCCATTTCAGCACCCAACTCTGGTTTGGATATTTGAGATGGGGCAGGAACTGAATATAGTAATCTATTAATGCAACACGTGTTGAAATAAAATTGACTTTTTACTATGTACAAAATAATATATACCCTCATGACACTTGAAATGGTCTAATGTGAAAAAGAATACAGCACTACACTTACATTATGAAAGTTTTATTAGGCCAATATATAATAGTTTGCCTTCCATTCCTACATGTAATCTCAAGCAAAATCCCTTAACATTTTAAATTTATAAATTAAAGTAATAAGAAAAACTGTTGAAATTGTGATTTTATTGAATTTAAGTCATTCAGTTTCACATGAGACCAACGTAATGTACCGGAGCAAACTTGCACTGTACACAAAATAAAGACAAGAGTTTGTACACCAAACCTTGTAAAATCTTACCACATCCTGAGCAAGACTTTCTTCACAGATTGCTGATTCTCGTCCCTGTTTCATTTGTAAATAGAGACATATTTATCTTTAATCAAACAAGGAAAGGGATGGTAGAAAGCACGAGTGTAACAAAATATCTTCTCTCTCAGATAAACGTACATGACCTTAGATGCAGAGGCAGGCAGCACCATCTATATTGTAGTACACTTGTATTTCCCTTCAAACATGCATCAAATAAGATCTAACACTTGAGAACAATCTGTTTACATTTTGCACTTTTATTACATCTGGATGAAATACAGGTTTTAAAATTTATTTTTAATTCTCACTTTTTTCCATTATTTGTAACGAATCGAAGAGTTCATGGGGGACGGCAGAGAAAAGAATCACGAGTTCTTTTTAACTAGTAATGAGGAACAGGAAAACCACAAAAATGTCTGTTAGGTTAACGTGTTCCTCAATTGAAATGCACATACAAATGATACACAAAAGAGTAAAGCCGCTATCATGAGACAGGATGGAGAATCTATCAAAAAACAAAAAAAAAAATCTTCATGTAATTAAAAAAATACACACATACATAATTTCAGATTTTTGTATCAGTATTAAAATTTTCTGTAAATTTTGTTGGTATTACAGAATATACAAATAAAACATGAGCCAGGCTAATTCAGTCACCATAGTGTCTGATTAGGAACTGGACAACTGGGGTTTTATCCCCGGCAACCAGACCAGCTCTGGGGCCCACCCAGACTCCTATCCAATTGGTACCAAGGGGGTAAAGCGCGGCTGGGAATGCCACTACTCACCACCCCATCTATTTCAAGGTCAAAAATTGAGTAAGAGGTACGCCTCATCTCTCCCCCCAAGCACCACCATGGCTTTCAGTTATTATACTTTAATACAATTTAGCTGTCATTAGGCAAATCATTTAAATCATCGAAGACTTTTTAAAAGACACCCTTCCTCCACGTGTACATATTTGATGGGAAGTAAGCCTGCAACATCTCAGATATATCATATATCTGTTTGGACAGAACAACTTGAATTGCTGTAGTATATTATTTTATATACTTCATTTATATAAAAAAAAACTTTACAAAATATGGCCATGTTTTACTCTCGTGAAGATTGTTATGCAATGAATAAAATTACTGTCACAATTAATAAAAATACATCAAGTAACCAACACGTTACTTCACCGCTTGAAGAAATGCTGAAATGTGAACAGCTTGTTCTCCAATACAAATCTGTCAATGTTTGACGATCTGTTGCGTGCAACTTTCTTTAGAAACATTTAACAACATGAACATTATTATGAATATAAGATGGAATAGAAATACTTCAAAATATAAGCCTTATTTACAATCAACAAAATAACAGAGATGTTAACATACACAGCACTTGAACTCTAAAATGTATTTGTATGTACAAAATGGAATGGTGATAGCATTATACCCAATGTCGCAAATCAGTATTTCGCTATTTCTTAAACTCTTAGAACATTTTTTAGACCTGATTAAAATACACTTTTTTAAAAATATTCTACAGGCAAAGAATGATTTCTTCTGTTGGGGAAGAAGAATAATAAATAAAAATTGAGGCACTACATTTTGCACATCACATTGATATGAATAGGGTGACTGGTTGATATGGTACTGAAAAACATACAATACCATACAGAAATGAAGATGATGTTGGAAACACACATATATGGAACTCAAAAACCCTCAATCATTATGCGTCATCATTGATAATCTTTTTGGGTTGTGTTTAAAATTCTGTGTTAGAGATTTAAACACATAAAAGGATGGAATTTGATAGAGGGATCTTGATTCTGTTAAGCTCATGGAACTCTTAAAAGAGGTGGCAATAAAGACTTTATCTTATGAACTTATATTTTTAGCAATAAATTAGTTTGAAAAAATGTCCTCTTAATATTTATGTCTCATGAAAAATTTTATATCTTAATTGAATATTAATTTATTTTATGTAATGAGATTCTTTTGATAAAGTAGTTACCCAGAATCCCTAACTTGTGATTTCATTATATATTACCAGCTGACCAAAATATATTTATATGCAGAGGATATTTATTTTAACTTGTATAATTCATATATTTTCATAAAACATAAACAGATAAATTAAAATATGAAGAATCTGAGTAGAGACACAAGACAACGAGACAATTAAAAAAATGTTGAAATTAGAGTTTCGATTGCTACCTCTCGAAGCAGAGACAATACTGTATTTTATAGACACTGCATCATAAAATATGATAACATTTCATTTATGCGAAAGTGTGCAGAATCTGTAACTTATTTTCAACTGAATTTTTTACCTAACGAATGAGACCATTGGAAATTACTTTTTATCGATGATTCATACTTTGACTAGAGAGTGAACTGTATTTACTGATGGTATCAAGAGGTGATTATTACATAAGAACTGATAAAAGAGAATGTGATCAGTCATACAGTGCTCTAAAATATGGAAAGAAGAACTAAGTAAAACCAAGAAAGGTGAAACTTCATAAATTGCGTGCAAAGTGATACCATCACCTTGCAGTCTCTTCCGCACGCACGCGGGGATCCGACACTTTCAAACAGGAGACAAATCATTCTATAGAGAATGGAATACGAGATGATGATAGTTCTGTTTCATCCGTGCACATAAAAATGTGACACTGTTTTCCAATTCCACTTCATGTATCATGCTGAAACAATTTTAAAATCACCGATAAAACCCGAGTCTTGATTATTATAGAATTTTCTAACAGGCTTTCGCAAACATGAATACTGATGTTAAGTGCCTGAAGCTCACAATTTTACTGATCTTTCATCGTTTAACCTAGATTCAGGTACTGAAGGGTTGGAATTTAAGAGATCTCGTGGCAGGAAGGGGATTGATCGCTCGGAACTTGTCATCGATATCGCCTGCACTGAACCTGTGGTGAAGTTGCTGACAGTTGAGCATCGCTTTCTGCTGTGGTTGCCAGAAACTTGGCGCTGGTGGGGGCTGGGAGATCCAGTCTGCAGGCTGGGTAGTGCTTGCAGAAGTCACCTTCTGACTGCAGTGATTTCTTATATTTACGATATTTTTGGCTGGGATTGTCATATCTGAGGGCTGCGATGTCATAACTGCTGACACAGAAGGAGAGGTTCTTTGGCCACCTAAGATGGCATAAGCATCCAAACCCAATATAAGCAACACACGATGAGGATTCTGCAAGACATACTGCTCAATGACGTCTACAAAATCATCTGTTTGAGTTTCCTTGTCCAGCATAAAATTTACATTGCTGCCCAATACAGGTTCACTGTTCTCCCAACAGAATATCTCGGGAGGATGAGATGAGCTGCGTTGCAGCATCACCATATTGCATTGATTTAGACTATTGTCAGGCAAGTTAGGATTTGAATGCGCTGGTATTGAGTATGGATATCGTGTCGCCATCGCACTGTTGCTCGTAGCAAGTCCCTGTAGTGCCTGAATAGCATTCCGTACCTGAAACACAGAGTCAAATACAAATAATGTAGCAAACTTCATGTTAGTTTCTGTAGATCAGTTCTACATCGGAAACATTGTATTTTTAATGAATATATATTTAAAATAATTGCGAATAGATAATATTGTTCTGGAGAAAATTTAATGGTCTCGACACACGTTCAGATCCGTAAATGAAAAACATCTTGAATCTTAAGTAACTGAAATTTCATCATATTACATTACATTATATTTTAATTTCTAAAAAAATGTACATTACACATACAACCAGAAATATCACACAATTTTTTAACTTCTTTATATTTTTCTTGTTAATTAACTAAGTTGTTCCAGAAATATCACACAATTTTTTAACTTTTTTATATTTTTCTTGTTAATTAAGTAAGTTGTCAAGAGATTCCTCATCTATCATGGAGCCTAGAGTTTCCTTTCTGTATTTACAAAAGCTTGCCACTGGACCATAAAAAACAAGAAATAAACTGTGGAAAGATAAATGAATGAAAAAGAAACTTAAACTATTACGCTGATATTAAGTGAATTCAAATTTAAATATGTGCATGATAAAATTGGAATAAAAAACTTTCTGTATTTAGATGAGGTACAACCGGAAGTCTGATAAGTGTAACACAGAACCAACTTAAGTGACTTTTATTTTTGTAATAAGATTACAAAGTTCAGTGAAATGTACCTCTTGGCTGAGCGTTGCTACATCTTGGTGCAAAGATGACACTTGGGTGTCCAGTCTCTCCACGCTACTACGGGTTTGTTCCACCTCTCCTCTCAGTTCAAGGTTCAGTCCTTCCAGCGAGCCCGTGTTCTGATTGCTACTCAGTTGGATGTTTCGCTGTTGGTCTCTCGTTCCACCGCCACGGGTCCGTCCTGAGTAGCCTCGTAATTCTTGTAATCTGAATGAAGGACAAATTTTGTTTTGTTTCTGGAAATCACATTATGTTAAAAAATAACTGGAATCATAAAATGATGCATCAGAATAGATGCACATGGTCAGCTAGAATTATCTGTAACACACATGAATACACATAGGAGAGTAAAATTATACGTATACTTGTACGTAGAGATAAGGTATTATATGTATGACAGACACACAACTTTTGAATTTATAAACATTTCATGTAATGAGCAGTATTGTGAATTTGTAATTTGGACCTGTAAGGATTGCTGAGAAGCTCAGAATAGGGCGCAGATGTGGGGTATCGTGAACAGTCTGAAATTTAAAGTCGTCATGACGATGAAGGTGTCGATTGTGGTATTCTTTGTTGCGATGCCGCCCCCCCCCCCCCCCCCCCATCTTCAGTATTGAAATCAGTTAAAATGGAAGTGATCAATGGAACAGGAAAAAGAAGGGAGAAGTTTAAAAGAATTGGTTAAAGTGACTGAGAGGTCATTCAGAGTGAAACTCGTTCTTAGGTCCTAATAAGGGTCAATTTCTAAGGCAGAAAATGTGAAGAACAAATGGCAAAGGGAAATATGAGGACAGAAAGTGGTCAATGGGTATAAAATTGTATCGTAGCTTACACCACATCACAAATTTCCTGATCCGATGATACAACAGGGCGCCCAACCTGGATATGGAGATCTCAGTTCAATTACAATTTAAGTTATCTTCGCTACTAAACCAAGTGACCCCACAGATCTGACGACCACTTTCCTTTATTGCCTTCATTACCTGGGGTTGGACTTGCCGTGCCGAGGACTATTTGCGGCATGAAGAGGTGACCGGTTTGGAGGAGAGAGGGGAGATGTCTCTCCTTCTTCAGGTATGTTCTCGTCATCTTCGCTGATGGACGGAAGTGTGAGGGACGGTACCCCATTCATTTCTGACTCTTGCTGCAACAAACAAAATTAATTTTGTACACATTGTACAAACTTAAGTTAAATTAACTAAATTTTGACTGTATGAATATCAAGTACATTATTAACTTAGAATACTACGTGAACATTATGCTATAATAAGGCTTCCTAATCTCCCTTAAATATTGAATTATTTTACTCTAAATTATAATATTTCTCTTTTTGGTGAAATTACTTCAGCTGATCTCACACACTGACTGCCAGCCGAAGCTGTTCTTTAGTTCTGTGATAATCCACTCCTGACATCACAGTGCTATGAAACATGCTGACGGAGATCAAGAACAAAATATAGCAATCATGATTTGTGGTTGCTAGGGGTGATAAAAACAGCAACTGATAACTGGTGATACGTAAAGAATACAGGATCAATGGTGCCTCACATCATTCAAATCAGATTAAGTCTAGATTAAGTTCCAATATAACAGAGTTATGCTTTATCTAGGTTATGAAGGAAGGGTTTGGTTATCATAGATACTTCCCGTGATAAAAACTGTAACTCTTCAAATTTTCTGTCTTCAAAATCCGCTTGCAATAAGATGACGACCGGAAAACAATTTTACAAATCTTATAGTCAAATTGTAACAAGGAAGACCAACCACATTGAAATCCAAGTATTTATAAATGTACAGAATATTAATAATTTAATATAAAGTGAAATGAAAATTTGCATCAAATGTCTTTAAGCAGAAATGTTTCCTGATGTTAGTTTAGTCTTCCTTTTCCAGTCCAAAAACAAGTCTTCTAATAGTAAACAGTGCATTTCCAGTTCATTATAAGTAAGACCACGTGTCATTCATACTCCGAGTCTTACCTCAGCCTCGTATCCTTCTCGGAGGTTGTACGTGAGGTCGTGTTGGATGTCATTTGCAAACTCCTGCTGGTATTCTGGGTACAGTCGCAATACATCCACTAGACCTTGCATGTTGATACATTTTAGATCGCAGTAAGTGAGCGCCTTCACATCACAACTTGATTTTATGACAACATCGCCACTTCCACCTCCTCCCGAACCTCCTACTCCGCCACCGCCGACTATACCTCCGCTACCGGAGGATTGCAGGTACATACTTATGTCACAACCAAACAAATCACCCTTCCCTATAACATCGTAAGACACAAAGCATTATTGTTCTGAATATAGCCAATTTAATATCTTCGTTAAGCTGAACAGTTGGCCAAAGTGATAATAAATGCCAAATGCTGATGGCAATGAAAACTTAGTTTTGTGATGTCAGTAATTATTTTCCAAAATGTCATCTTCCCAGGTATTTCTGTGAACTACTGTACTCAAGTTACGAATCAGAGTAATGACTAATCTATTGTAAACGCAGAACGTACCCAAGATGGCAACGACCATACTATTCTGAACAACTTCCATGGACCCATTGCAGAGGTAGTAGATGTACTGAAGGGCATCTCCCTTGTGGATGAGGTACTCTCCGGGCGCACAGAAGTTGCTGCGAATGTGCAGAGACAGGAGTTTGAGGCAGCCCTGCGAAGCGCTTTCGAAGATAGGCAGCTGGAGAATTTCGCGGTGAAGGTGCATAGACACGTCGCCTCTGAGCTCCTCTGGGAATTCCTTCAGCGTCTATGATGAGAGGTGAAAAGCAGTGCCAAACGAACACGAAGACGGGTGGATATTTGCACGGGATAAGTGTCGGACATGCCGCTGTCATAATTGTAACAAATGCATTTAAAAAAAACTTGAAATATATACCAAAGTTTGGAAAATAATAAAATGTGATGTGGAGCAGTATGTCTGAAATGAGAGACAGTAAAAAAAAATTTTTTTTGGGGGGGGGGGGAGTCCACAAGGTCAAACATAAAAAAAACTAATATTTATAAATGTTTTGTAATAAACTTATTATGGAACACACCTGTTGGTAGTCGACTATGTGAATTAGATTCTGAATACACGTCTCTGTTACCGCACGTCTAAAGTCATAAGAGATTTAAGAAACAAACATTTTGAAAACATGTACCAGTAGGCAAAATTTCAGGTTTTCATGGCACTGAATATGAAGATGACTGTCTTCTGGGAAGTTGCATCATAATTTCAACCAGGCTACACGGTGCAACATCCAAGAAAACAATCATTTATATACCAGAAATTTAATGAACTGTGAAGGTAGTTGAAGACAGCCATCTTAATAATCATCAACATAAGAACCTGAAATTCCACCTAGAAAATACTAATTTGTAAAATGTCACTGGACCATAATTGGTCTACAAATATGAAACTATTATTGGCTACAAATGGTTCAAGAAAACTTGTTCTTGATATCTGACGTTCTTGCCGAGGTTCTAACCGGTTGTCAGGTGCTTAACACATGCGAACTTAGCAGGGTATCTCAGCGCTAAATGTTTGACCACTTACCAACATTCTGATATTGTGAAATTTGTTACAAGCAACTCACGTATTGTAAAGTTATATTTTATAATCAATGAAAGAGCATAAAGCAAACCAGATGTTACTGGATAAGCCCTCTGGCACAAATAAATTCAAAAGGGGGCAGATATATTAAAAACTGAACAAAATCTTGCGGAAAGAAGCAATAAGAGATTCGATACATCAGTCACAAACACACACAGAGAATAAAAAGCAGACCACTTACAACTACAAATTGCAAACATCGAGATGAACAAAAGGCAACTCGGCTCTAGCATTCCGATAAAATTATGAAATCTTAACATTTTTAAGTAATAAGAAAATAATTTTGTTATAAGCAAATTATGTTAGTGCAAAACAACAGATAAATGGTCCAATGATTATGAAGTCTAGGATCACGAACACAAAACAGGAAGGGGGCTGGTAATTTATATGCATTGACCTTGCTAAAGACCATTTGCTTTGCTTCGATTAAATTAACATCTTTTATAAATGATGAGTTTATTAACAAATGGCATTGCAACGTTGGGTATTGATGTTCATTGTGAATCAATTTTTAATTCCACCAATTATCAACACCTTTAAGGTTACTGAATTGAGCTGACAATCTTAAATGTGGACTTAATTGTACTGGTGACTTTTTTTTTTACATTTTAGACTTTGTACTTTGAACGTAAATTTACATAGCGTATGTTTCAAGCAGACTATGAGAACTACTATAAACACTGATAGTAAAATAGACTTAAATCTACAATCAACACACGGACAAATGAAACTAATGCTAACTGCACTGCCGGAAACCACGAAACACGTAAATGGCCGAGGTTATGAAAGCAGAACAATAAAAATGTATGCATTTATGGGTCATTTCAAAATCTGTATGTAAACTGAGTAGAATACTTTTCCCACAGTCTTAAAATTAATTAAATTCGTGTCATTTTATTACATAATCAGAAATTTCTTTAAAAATCCAGATTTACTGTGGTTTATATATAATTAACTAACTCCATGGAGGACAGTTTGAATTGAGAAGCTAACAGTCACTAACCTAATCAAAAGTTTTGCCATTTTTGTATGAAACTAGAAGGTTTGTTACAATGTGAGATTTCAAGTTTCCAACGCTCGAGAGACACTTAATGACGACGAAGGCAGCGGGCACCTATAAAACATCAGTCAACATCTACAAGACCACATGGCGGAACATTCTAGAAGACATCACCATGTTTACAGGAGTCCGACTGTGGACGCAGTCCGAAGATCCATGAGAAATGTATCAACGTGATAGTTTCTTACAGTGAGAGGTTCTTAGCCCCTTCCAGCTGCACAAGTTGAAGGACCACCCCTTGTTGACTGTCTACGACTACTTATTCCCTCAATACGGAGCTTGTCCTCTCAATCCATAACCTCAATCCACAGGCAGAACTGATATTTCAGTGATTATTAAAGTTGAAGCATAAATAATGTAATTACTTAGAAGGAAAATAAATGAAAGCCTCGTAATTGTATTTGGTAGACTCAGCGTGGAAGGCAAGCAAGGTCAATGCGTACGTCTGTTACTGGGATTACAATACACACCTCTCTCACCTCGTGAATGTCGATGCCATGGTTCAGCGACCACATGGTCTGGAAGTAGTCTTGCATCCTCTGCTTCATCTCTTTCGGAATCTGATGCAGAGTGAGAAAATCCTTGAGGTCTCGCCATTTGGTCTGATACAGGGATCGCCTCGAGTACATGCGTTGGATTATGGCGGTCACGTTACCGAACACGACGGCGTGCATCAGTGCTGTGACAAGTTGAGAAAATAACACAATTTAACCTGAAATAGGTCGTATAAGCATGTCGGATGGAGGTCTTGGTGGTTTATTGATGCATATTCCATTTTATTGCAAATTTATAAATAATATTTCAAAATGTGTTCATGTCTAAATAAACTTATAAGACTTGAAGTTTTCACTGTGACTGAATTAAATAAAAATCTTATTGAGCAACAAACCGTGGACAAAATCCCAGTCAAAATTGAAAATTTTCTTGAGAGAAGAGACATTCCAGTTGTTAGAATGACTTGCAGGAATGTCTTTGGCATTACAACTCGTGTCTCGTGCTTCTTTCAGAAGTAGCAGTCCTAATGCCATCTTAAGTCCACTCATAACCTATAACTGTGATCACTTACCTCCGATAAGCATGGTACAGATGCTGAATATCTTCTCTGAAGTGGTGTTTGCAGAAACATTACCAAACCCAACGCTGGTGAGGCTCGAACATGTGAAGTAGAGAGCGGTGATGTATGACTCGGAATGCGTTATGTTATTCACAGAAATGTTGAGCCTCTTTGCCATTGCGTGAATCCAACCTGTAAAGAACGATGAAACTCAGAGTCACTTACTACAACGTAATTAATCTTCTGTCCTAAATGAAGAATATTTTACAAAAATGATAATATGCCAATCTTTATTAATTTATTTCTGGTATGATAGAATGACCAATGAATAATTGATTTGAAAGGACAATATAATTCAAGAAACTGACCTACCAGGGTAGCCAGTTCTTGGGTTGAGATTCGAACTGATGACTGCCTGAATGAGAAATCCGACATTCTGGTTATACTTGCAGTAAATATGATAGTTCATCCACGTGTATAAACAATTTGCAAAAAATATGAGTAATTGGTTTGTGCTTCCTGAAATGTTAGCACGAAACAGCCTTGACGTTCATCAATGAAGATATTAATCTACTAGCTGATATTGCCTTTGAGTTCTTGCACTGTCGGAGCAGGCAGCGTGCAGACATCTCAGGGGAACATCCTGCCTCCATCATCACATCAATACGATGATACCGGAAGACTATCATACACTTTACAAATGTCTTAAACACCTATCAAATGAACCTCAGAGCAGGTCTGGAGAGCAATTTGGCTCGCTGTTATAACCCAAAGAGGGCGAATGGATATTTGGCTAGAAACAGAACCAGACCCCACGCAATTATATTAATTAATCAGACATTGATATCAGATCTATAGCGTAGGTTAACCAATGGCCATTGTCAGAATATAATTCTCCTTACTCGTGTCTCGTATGTTCAGCTGTTGGCTGCACTGGCTGATAATTTTCGTGTTTAACCTTAAAATTCTTCTGCGTGTGTCATAGTACCTTATAACACACCACGAACACTATTCCACGGTTCCCAGCTCATCTTACATAACCACCTTTGCACCTCACCTGATGCTACGGAAGATGAGAGGTTGACTTAAAGCAATAAAATTTCCCACAAGAACCTCAGGTGGTCATGTTACATAACGCGAGTACTGCAACCTTTAAAAAATTCGATCCAAACAACCATTATCATTCCACGTGCTTCTGGAATGGATGGATTTTTGTGATGACTGTACTTTGAGCCGGGAACGAATCTAATTAAGCAAAGAGGTCACGCATCTCCAGTGAATTTGACCGCTAGAAGCTCTTGGCAGGTTTACGACCATCAACCAGCCAGCCATCTGCTCAGATAACATTGTCGAATGGAGGGAGAGCAGGGTTTGATATCCTCCGCCAGCTGACGGAAACGAATCTCACCGAAATTATACATAAAATTCAGTCCGTACCGCGAAGAAAACACAGTAAGAAATCAGAATTGCATTAATAAAAGAACTTCCAGGTTCTTTAAATTCAGTAAATAACACCTCAAATCGGCACAGAATATTTTAATTTCCTTATTACTATTTAAAACTTAAAATATAGGTCCACACAATTACAATTTTTCCTTCTGTTCTGTGTGCTCCAGTGACTCGACACATTAACCTAACCAACGTCCTCAATCTGTGACCAAAGAACGGAAAAAAATCATAATTCGTGATCTTCACCTGATATTAAGATTATCAAAACAAAGGAGAATGAGATTGGCGCGGCATGCAGTACGCACGAGGTGATGAGAAAAGCTTATACAATTTCAGTATTAAAACCTGCAGAGGAACAGATCACTTGGGTGGGAAACTTACATTGGGGATAATATTAAAACGAATCTTATGTAGAATAAGATGGTGGTGACTGGATTCAGCTGCCTCGGGATAGGAACCTGTGGCGGTCTTCTGTGAACACGGTAATGGACTTTCTTGTTCTACAAAAGGCAGGGAGTGTCTTGAACGTATAATAAACTTCTCGATATGGAGTACGCCACAGTCTTCTTTCTTGGGGTAGGTTTGGTGTCAGAACGGCATACACTGCTTCGCTCTTAGTTACTTAATAACGCTATAATATCATACTTTATGTGTTTCGTAATGAAGATGGACTGGCGATATCGTAGGTGGGGTTAAGGGATGGACGAAACCCCACCCCCACGGATCTGATCACTTTGCCACCCACACAGAGTGCGCTGAAGACGTCTTGAGAATTCCCTCCTGAACTCCACACTCCTCGATCTCCAGTCTTCTTCTCATTACTATTTCCTTTTCTTGGAACCTGCTGGTTCGTAGAGCTTGAATATCAGATTAGACGCTAACTTCTGTGGGCGTCTTCGGAAGACCAACTTGTTCTGAGCTTGCAGGACTTCGTTAGCTCTCCACATCCAATTTATTACGTCTTAAGGTTCAATCTGTATATGTAAGTCATATAGGACACACGTTTTGAGACGGACATAAAAAAATCAGCTATAAAGCCAAACTACAAGGCAAAAAATAAGATCAATTAAGACTGCACTGCTCCATGAAATGTGGGGTAATCGTTCCGGATAGACGCTTGAAGTTCCAAAAGGAACATCTTCAGTACACGCGTTTGTATGCATTTTGTTTTTGCAATTAACGCTTTAAAGCCGAAGCACGCCTAAATAATATATCAAAATTCAGTCCATACCACAAAGAAAACAGTTTCTCATGGGTTTCGTGTGATTCTCATTATAAACAGCGATTATCTCCTTAAACAGCGTTAACCAGTTGATCTTTGTAATGGTGAAGAGTTGTGTTTTCTTCGCGGTACGGACTGAATTCTTAAATATTATTTAGATACCTGGCTTTCGTGCGATTCTCAATGTAAACAGCGATTATTTCCTTAAACAGCGTTAACCAGTTGATCTACGTAATGGTGAAGTGTAGTGTTTTCTTCGCGGTACGGACCGGATTCTTAAATATCATTTAGATACCTGGCTTTCGTGCGATTCTCAATGTAAACAGCGATTATTTCCTTAAACAGCGTTAACCAGTTGATCTACGTAATGGTGAAGTGTAGTGTTTTCTTCGCGGTACGGACCGGATTCTTAAATATCATTTATATGCGAAAAAAATTCATTAATAGATCAACCTCTGTCCATTCTCCACTTTTCATCTTTACCTTCAGCATTTCCAAAGGCCTTACCGTCACTAAACCTACGTTTACCAGAAGGACGAGCGGGCAATGCCTGGGCATCTTCTTGGCCGTAAATTTAATTTTTGTCTCCCTCCCCCCCACCCGTTAAATGTAGTGCCTATCGCCACTCCCCATTCTCTTATCACTTCCTCTTTGTACGTTCTTTATTAAGGTTTCTCGAAACAAGACGTAAATATCAGGACACAGAATTCAAGGGAAAACAGAGAAAGTGGAATAGATTTAGAACACTGCAACTTCAAAGCTTCTAAGTATCGTGTGAATTACATCATTTGCGTCGTATTTATTTGTGATGAGCAATCAGGCGCCGTGCCTCAAGATCTGAGGCTTGGAAGTGAATAAGTGAACCGCACTCTCACCACAGAAGGCGTCAGAATCCGCGTAAAGAGAGGGAGGGAGGGGGTTCTTCCGGCAGGAGCATTATATTTCAAAGGCGACAAACAAGGGGGTGAGGAAACACAGTCTTTTGCTCGACAGCGCTAAAATAGAAACTGATAGAATTTCGGATGAATTCTTTTTTACAGCTGAACAAAGTAAACAAATCGAAAGCATTTCTGAACATTTCTGGACACAAACTGGATAAATGATAATTATTGACAAAGCTTCTTCTGAAAACTTAAAGGGCGAGTAGATCTTGCGTTCACCTATTCGTGTATTTATTTAACGACGCTTTTCAAGAGCATTAATTATATATGATTGTATCTGCCATGCACAAATTTGTATCTGCAAATCATGAAAATGTTTAAAAATGATGAACGGAAAACAGGTGCGAGCATCCTGTAGGAACTATCCCAGCATTTGCCAGAAAGAACTAAGAAAAGCCAACAAAATTCTTTCACATACCACCGTAGTTTCGTAACCTAGGCTAAGTGCAACATAAACACGTACAATCAAAATATTAAGAAGCAGGCGGCTAACCGTCTGAGCTACGGCGCGGCCTAATAATCGCCGTATAATTCTCGATTCCCCTGCTAGCACAAAAGTTCCTTTCTCTGTCAGGCATGTTGCCATAGTTACAGGGGACACGCAGACGCCCCCTGTAAGCTCGGACTATAAGTTCAGCTTAAGGGCACAAGGGACTTATTAGCCGTCCCATAAACTTAACTAGAACGTGGTCTTGAAGGTCTAGGGTTCGCTTCCAATTTGTACCGAAGACAATTTCTAAATTCACCTTAAAAATTTTTCTATAAAAACATGAAATAAACTTCAGATTCATTTCTTACTTGTAACTGACGTTCTGTGAGGTAAAAAAAAAGTTCTGACGGTGGCGAATCCGGTAGCAAGACCTAAGAGAGAATTCTTTGAACCTTAAGGTGTGGAATCTCTTGGCCAGATAAATAGGCTGACAGGAGCGTGTAGTTGGACCCTATTCAAAGCCATATGAACGTACTTCGTGACCTCCCCGTCTTTGTTGTAACATCCGTTTTAATATTATCCTCCACTCACCGAGGTCCCACTGATCGTCGTTCCTCTGACGCTCCTTGTCGGCCACGACGTACCACACGCAGGCGAGCCAGTGGGCCACCAGCGTGAAGGACAGCATCAGGAGGGTCAGGATCATCGCGCTGTACTGAGAGTAGCGATCCATCTTCTGCAGCAGGCGAGCGAGACGCAACAAGCGTGTCAGCTTCAGGAGGTGGATGTGCGAGGGCCCTGACTCCTGCAACAGCACCCAGGGTCAG
>NW_019060008.1:1604953-1625460 GCF_000696155.1 Zootermopsis nevadensis | reverse complement strand
AAGGGTACAATCCGTGCGTCAAGATGCCTCACACAACACGGAGGAAGTGCGGACTCTCTGCCGTGACTCACCACTGTCGTACAACTCACATATCTGCAACTCCGCCATCTTGGTGTGCGTGATGTCTTTGTGGGACGCCAGAAACAGAACCACTTCTCGCTTCTCATTTTTGATGGGGACGATGTCCAGGAGACACCAGAACGGCGTTCCTGAAACAGAAGACCAAAACGAATGCACCCGCTCAAGCCAAAGCTCGTCTAAATTATATTTAAGAATTCAGTCCGTACCGCGAAGAAAACACTACACTTCACCATTACGTAGATCAACTGGTTAACGCTGTTTAAGGAGATAATCGCTGTTTTTAATGAGAATCACACGAAAAACATTGATACACTACGTAGGCATCTGAATGATATTTAAGAATTCAGTCCGTACCGCGAAGAAAACACTACACTTCACCATTACAAAGATGAAATGGTTAACGCTGTTTTAGGTAATACGCGGACACGAACCGAGACGGGGGAAAGTTTTTGACAAGCTCAGCGACTATAAGCTTCTGATAAGAGACGGGGCGATCTGCCGGCACGAGGCGGTTGATCGGTGTCGCAGTCTCATGTTCAGTCTGCCCGTCCCTGCCCAGACATTAATTTCTCCCTTGTAATGGATCCACACGACACTTTGTTATAGCTGCCTTATCATTAACGTTCAAAGCTCCGATGATCAAGAAATTGGATGCAGTCTTCAGAACATAACTGCGTGCCTCATGCCACGTTATGATGTGTACGCCAGCTATTTGCGTTACTTATTAAATATTTTGTTGCATATTAAAATACGTGTTTATTGGTTTGTGCCAAATTTGTAGTATTATAAGCTTCGACAGCGAATAGGCTAACTATACTCCACACAAGTAAATAAAACTGACAACCCTGTAATAAAGAGACGTGAATATAGCTCGTTCTTTCGATTTGAACACGAAAAATAAAATGTTCCTATTAATAAACGCAATGAGACATTTATAATTATACAAAAATGTATGTCAGTGAAAATGAACTTTGGGAGACTTTAAACTTTGATCTAGGGCTGAGACACCCTGTATTATAATTTCTATCAGAAGCACGTATTAAGGAAATGGAGGGAAGCAGAACATGATATTAGTTAAGTAAACATTTCATCTAAAATTATGAAGAAATGATGAAGAAATAATCATTATGAAATCTTTGTCTTCTGTCTTTCTGAAGCCTCAACTTTAATATGAAAACGTACCTGAATACCAAATCAGTGGTTCTAAGGGAATATATCCAATTAGCTGCAAAACAATTAATTTAAATTGGACTACTGAAGACGCTTAATGTATTATTTACTTGGAAAGTGAGATTCTTTACTAACCTAACTGTAATATAAACAATAAAATACTTCGAAAAGAGGAACAAGTAATACGATAAACAGAATATGGAAACAGATAACAGAAGACATTTGAAATTTTATAAAGCCATGGCAGTGTTCACATTTCGTATGAAGGTAAAATCAGAAAATAAGTTGAAGTAGCAGGAATTAGATTTCTAAGAGATACCATAACGTTAAAAACTCAAGATACACGGAAAGAGGTAAGCATTTATTCGGCAAATAGAGAGAAAATTGTTAAACCACGAAAACTAAAGGAAAATATAAAATTGTCCTATGAATCCAAACCAGAATGCAACAGAACTGAAAAGAGGTGAAATAATTATCATGTACATTCCGAAGTGATAATGACGTTGTCATGAAACGCTGTTTTAACCTACGGGCGGGGTTTAATGAAATCGTGTCACGTGGACAGAAAAACCGACGACCCGACAGCCCTATTATAACCGTCCAATAACAATCCGTTTTACGCAGTCTCGTTACGACGTAACAAAATTAGCTAACAGCAGTTCATCTGGCGAAGAAACGTGTCGCAATTTACGGAAAACTCCCTCTACCGTGTCCACAAGAGTCCACCACTCATCCTAATATAGGCGAGTCCAATCCACATCCCCCAAAACCTAGTCACCGAAGATCCATTTTAATAATATCCCCCATTTGATCTTACGTCACCGGAGAGGCCTCTTATCTCTTGGATTTACAAACCGAAAATATTTCACTCGTTTCCAGTCTACCAATGCGTGCTACATGCCTTACCAATTCCACCCTCCTTGATATGATCATCCTAGTAATATTTGCTGAATAGCGCAAGTTATGAATGTCGACATCGTGTGGTTTTCTCTACCCTTGTTGTCACTTTCTCCCTCCTGGGTCCAAATACCCTCCACAGCGCCAAGATCTCAAACACCCCCAAGTCTGGGATCTTCCAGTAATGTGGTTAGAACATCGTCACGTCTTTTCCTCTCGGTATATAAGTCTTTAGCACGCCTGTTGCATGCGCCCGCTTTCACTCTTAACCCGTTTTCCTGTAGTTTGTGGCATTTTCTGAAAATTCCAACGAATATTGGGTTTCTATTAAAGATCTGAAATTTATTCACCAGCTGAGCTGCTAAAAATTCTCAAGTAGGACTTTGCTCCATGGAGTCAGGTAATTTAAATATTTGCTTCCTCGTTTATAACACGAACTTAATAAGCTTATAATAGTCGTTCGACGCGTTAACACACGTGAACTGAGAACCTGGTATAAACAGACACACAAAATAAATATATAGGTTAAAGTTTTAGCAGAATAAAATATATGAAGTGGACTTATTCAGATGTTTAGCTGTTAAAAAGGTTTTTTTATGACTAATAAAAACCTAATTAATTCTCTACTCAGCAGATAACACTTATTTAGAGTATCATATAAAATTTCACTTTTTCAGTCAAAATACCTCGCGGAATACCCGCTGGAACTCTTTTTAAATAAATATTCATTTTACATTTGAGACACTCCGTTCACCTTGAAATCCTCCGTTTTTCATCTATTTTAATACTAGATTAATGTAGCCTTGCTAATATTCTACAAGTACGTCCTAATGCAGTGTATTAACGTAAGAACAACTTAGAAGGAAGGAGACGGCAGAAACATGTTTCCTCAGAGCAATAGAAAACTGAGAACAACAGATCACAAACATGGAAGAATTCTAGTGTTCGCCGTGTGCATGCGGCAACTTCTCCGACTCCTAAGTGTCGCGTGTAGTCTGTATTCACGGCTGCAGGAACATAACCAACGAGGAGTCGGAAATGCAAATTCCCATCGATATTTTTTACCTTCACAATGCACATAACCTGAATCTGTCAGCTATCCGTATAGCAGAATATTTTAAAAATTTCGAGGAGGATCACGAGACTGAGGGAGGACACAGACAGAGATTATGGTGCTTGAAATTGTTTAACGGTGACAGGCATTTTCAAAATCCTTCCTTTTACACAGTCGGTGAAGTTTTGTTACAGAATACAACAGTTCTTTACATTTGCAAGATGAGATGCACAAAAAGACAACGTAAAATGGAAGTGAGAAACATATAATAAAACAACTAAAATGAACATGGCTCTCCATGTAGTCTCTTATAAATTGACAGACGTTTCGGAGGTTCTTACTGCATTATTAACGCCCTGATGACAGAGGCAGTAATCACCTCCGAAACGGCGTAACGTTTCGGAAGACAGTCTTCGCCTAAAATCTTACAAAATTGCGAAACAAAAGTACGGGAGATTACGGGCTAGACATTGGCTACAATGGGCAAACGAGGAATGCATGCAAAATTTTGCTAGTAACATCTATTAGAAAGCGTCCACTTAGAAAACGGAGAAAGTGATGGGTTGTAATGGTAAAAACGGAACTGACTCAGAAACGTGGGCAATATCTAGATTTTTCATTAGTAGCTGTATTTAACCTTTCAGTTAGTTAGTTAGTTAGTGAAGTGTGTTCACAGCAACAAATAAAAGATGTATGAAAGAAAATAATTATTAACCCAGTTTTTTTCTCAAAAACAAAATTGTTTGCTCTTGTTCTGAAGTCTCTGTTTCTGCCAATTGCCAATAACGAGGTCGTCCCAATTAATACGTAATGTTTGACAAAACAGAAGCTAACCTAACACACAGAAGAATTGCAAACACAAGGTTTCGCCTGTACACAAACGTAGTTAATTGATATTTAAATTTCACTGAATTCAACAGTTTGAAGCTTCACGTGAGTCTCATACAATGGCAGAACATGAAACCTCGCTCCTGAGTGTGTCCATGATAGCCTGTCCACAGTCACGCAGAAAATATCCACTGTCTGAAGGCTCAGTCTGTAACAACTACGTAGCGAATCCGGCACTGATTCAACTTTGGCGTGCTCCATGAGGAGGCCTAACTCATGATCCCACGGACACATTCAATGAGGAAATAATAATTCCAGATATTATAATCCGAAAAAAATGGAACTTGTCTCTTAATTGATACAGCAATACCAACTGACAGGAACGTAATTAAGAAGGACGAGGGGAAAATATTTAAATACAAGGACCTTCTCACTGAAATACAGCGAATGTGGAAAGATTAAGCAAATGTAATCCCAATAATTATAGAAGCAACGTCACTCAGAAAATATTTGGCTGACATCCCGGGCGAACACGACATCAGGGAACTTCAGAAAACCGCCATTTTAGGATCTTCATACGTCATTCGAAAAACGCTGTCGTAAAATATATATTCATCCCTCACAATAAAACTATATAATACATGTAACATGTATTAAAAACAAAATGTATTTCGAAAATAGCTGCTGCACTATGTACCTTAGGGACAAGGTTTTAATAAATAAAGTGTTCCTTAGAGCGTAGATTTTAAACTCTTTCTTCACCGAAGAACATCACAAGTTGTGACACTCAACCTGAAAATATCAACCCCATTTCGTTAATTAAAAATTTAGCATCTTTGGTTTTTATTCAAGTATCTTAGACGTAATAATGTGGTTTATGACCGGAACACTTTGGATTAAGACAAAAGCACAGACACGTATTATTCAAATAAACCGAAGTAAGTTTTGTCTCAGTTTTGATAAATGTTTTGATACTCAAGACATTACTTCCCAGCGTCAGGACCATATAACTAAAACGTAAAATATGAAGTGTAATTTATGTGCGCTAAGTCCAAACACGTGTCCATCTGCACAGACAACTCCGTTTGTGCGTTATATTTGTGCGTGTTCAGCAGCAAGGCAAATGAACTTCTCTAACCTCCTGAACGAGACCGCCGCGCGCGTTTACACGTCACCAGAGGCGAATGAACTTCTCTAACCTCCTGAACGAGACCGCCGCGCGCGTTTACACGTCACCAGAGGCAAATGAACTTCTCTAACCTCCTGAACGAGACCGACACGCGCGCGTTTACACGTCACCAGAGGCGAATGAACGTCAAGAACAGTGAATTCGACTTGACAGCTGTTGGATAAACCGGGTTTACCACGACCGTGTAAACACAGTATGAATAAATATGTATTCTGGTGGCTACATTCCTCGACACACATGTGCCATCATCAGTACATTAATAAAATATTCACAATGGCTGTAACGTGATTGTTTCGCTCACCATTCTTCTTGTAGAAGATCACTTCCAGTTTCAGTTCGGTCTTGCACTCGAGGGATTTCTCCACCTGCATTTTGTGTTCCTCCGAAGTGTCGGGACCGTAGAGGAACTTGCAGGCGCATCCTTTCTGCATGATCTGCGCGCGGGCGAATCCCGTCAGCTCGCAGAACCCGTCCGAGCAGTAGACAATGGGGTACAGGGCCGGGACCTGGGCGTTTCCCAGTACGAAGTTGCTGTCTGAAAAACGGAAAAAAACGCATCACCCTGTATCAGGACATGATGCCGTGTCACGAGGGCGGAACGAGAAGGAGAGGAAAAGGACAGAACATAAGAGGAAAGCTAAGAAACGAGGAGGAGAGAAACAACAAGGAATTAAAATTTCTCAATATATTATTTTGTTTTCTATCTCTAATATTTATTTAGTCTTTATAATATTATTATTTAATTTACAGACCGATTATAAAACAAAAAACCCACTACAAACATTTCACCCACGCAAGATCACGCTATACGCGACATACTTTTACGAAACAACATTGAATGTGATAACAAAATACAATTGATCTAGAAGAGGATAACTGATATTTAATGGACATCTGACGAAGGATTGCATTTAGAATATTACATTTAAATTTATATTGATTATACACCTGAAGATGGTTCATTGAAAACCGAAACATGTCGTGAAAAAGATGATGCTCTACTTGTAAATCGAACATTTCGATAGAAAGAGCATCATTTTAATATATTTTAAATATTTTAAACATTAAATGTTAATTGTAGTAATAATATTTTAATATTTTAATATTTAATAAAATATTTTATTGTGATTAGACGGTTAAAATTAAACGATTAAACAATAACAAAGGAAGAAAAATATGAAAGAAATTGACAATATAAAGAGGGAAGGAGGAATATTAAAATAAAGCAACAGAGAACGGTCGAATTGCAAAAAAGGATAAGGAAACAATGAAACAAGAAACAGAGAGAACGGAACTTAAGAAAGAGAGGTAAGAAAGTAATGAAGGATTAAAAAGAATGCATAATAAGTGAAGACAGAACAAGAATAAAGCAAAGATGAACGCAGGGGATACAGACTTACTTAGGCTACTTCAAGCTCGAATGTTGCTCCTAGCTGCGGTTGCTAAGGCAACGTTGTGGGCTTCAGCCCCTTAGTGGAAATATAGTTTTCAAAACCTTTCTGAAATGGTTTTCGTATTTGAAATGAATCATGGAATACAACGATATTTGTAAAATAATCTTAACTAAATAAGACTGTAAACTGCGATTATTTGATTAGGATAAAATTCCGGTAAAGAAACGTCGATCTACGCGCTGCCCCCTCCCATCGATAATATGAAACACGCAAATTTAAAATTACGTCGTAAAAGGCAGAACAGCCAAGTTCATTAGTAAACAGATATCCTGCAGAGAAAATTACATGCTGTAATAATACAGCAGCTCTCTGTATCTTTCAAGTCCTCGTGTGTATTTTCCGTCTGTGAAAGCCTCAAAAGCAGGAGGCCAGCAAATGAAATGTTTGTTATTTATGCAGCAATGAATTACGGCTGGCACTATTTTTGTAAGATAAACGTTCAAACCAGAAGTGGACCTTTAGAAAGTTTAATACGAAAACGTAATTTATAGTTTAACTCAGAGGAAAGAAAAAATGCGTTCATTCATTACTGATACTAGGGACAATAAACAGAAGTTGCATAAAATAATTTTTTGCATAAAGACGGAAATGTGGACCTCTCAATAAAAGCAACTAATACACATACAAAGCGTTAGTGCTTTATAAGAGGATTAAAGTACAAAAAGAAGTCCTAAATTTTGCTGAAAATCTCACAGAGGAGTTATAATGAGTGACAGAATATTTCACTATGCATGTTATTATTCATACTGATACAGGGTGTATCATTTAAAACGTAACGTTAGTTAAGTACTTTAGGTTGGATGGTTTTGTAATTTATGAGTTGGTTGATTTTGAGTGGGATGTTTTTGTTGTTGTGTCTTATTGTTTTTGTTGTGCCTTTTTTATTGTTTTGTTCTGTCTCTGTGTTGATGTATCTCATTGTTCTGTTGTGTCTCATTGTTTTGTATCTTATTGTAGGTCACTGCCACCGGGTATAAACCTATTTGCAGTCAATAATAAATATATATATATATATAATATAATATATATATATATATAAATCACTAGTATCTCAAGAACTTCATAACAGCGTTAATTTGTTAGAAATATTTTTAAAAATAAAAATTATCAAAATGTTCGTAACTCCATAGTAATACGTGCAAATTTTAATATAATTCATATCTGAGTGTATATGATGGTAAGCGATGTATATCTTAATAAGTATTTACGAAGACCAGTTATTTTTAGAAAATTTGTAGGATTATCCTGGAGGAATTTCTTTGTTCGACGTCGAAATATACAGCCAGATAAACGTGTTAGGGTGATGAAAGACTTTTATAGACAGCAAAACGATATTCTCACGTCCTGGGGCGAGAAAAATCCAAGATGAAGTAACTCATTTTGTTCTCATTTCTTAAGTTCGCTTCGCTTTTGGCTTTAATTTATTTTCCGGAGATCTTGAAAAGTTAAAGCAAACATAATATAATTAATATATAATTGCAATGTAAGATTAAAAAAAATTTGCCCTGTGATATTTCATTCAGCAGCTGTCTTCACAGAAGATTAATTTTTGCGTTTACAACAGACAGCTACCACTTTCGATCTTGAGTCAGAACAATCCAATCCACACACTCCAACTCTTCTATTTCCCTCACATCTACTTTAGTATTATCCTCCTATCTACGTCTGAGTCTTTCGAGTGGTCGCTTCCATTCATGCCAACCAAAATTGTAAAATAATTTCTCATCTCATACATGCATGCTACGTGCCACGCCAATCAATCCTTCTTGATTCTTAGAAAGTAATGTGACACAGTATGAATGCATTACAGACGCCACATCAGCGTCTGAACCAGGGCTATCATCTAACGACGATTATAAACTGTTCAACTTTTGAAACCTAATGGTAACTATATGTACCACCTTATTTAACAATCAGAAACTCTTATTTTTCATTTATGAGCTTCGTATGATGTTCATTATAAACAGCGATTATTTTCTTAAACAGCGTTAACCAGTTGATCTTTGTAATGGTGAAGTGTAGTGTTTTCTTCGCGGTACGGACTGAATCTTTAAATATTATTGAGACGAGCTTCGGCTTCAAAGGGTGAACCAGTTGATGCATGTAATGGTAAAGTGTCGTGTTTTCTTCGCGGTACGGACTGATTTCTTAAATGTTATTCAGGAGAGGTTCGGTTTTGAAGGGTTAATGAACAGAGATCTTTCATTATCAGAGGTATCGATCGGTGGCTTTAGAGATGCTAGCGTAGGCTAAAACGCGGGGCCTGTCCTGCTGTACCCCACACCTGTTGCTTGAGCTTACCCGACACTCCACGCACAGTCGCCTAAGAACTCCTTTCGAGTGAAATTCCACTCAGCCGCAACATTTCCGGAAGTTCGAAAACAGCATAAAAAATATCCATTGAAATTTGTAGCTTGTCGACTAGCGTGGTAGAAGACCAACTTTGGTAGGAGTTAAGGGTTTCTTGACGTGGTTACAGGCTTTCTGCTTTTGACAGCTATATATTGCTTCTCTGTAGTAGCTGAAATCATCTCCGCGGGGCTAAGGGCAGGGGTGGACAAACGATTAGGCCACAGAAACACTGAACAAGTAGCTCGGAAAGTTCAAGGGTCTCTGACGCTTATAACTACAATAAATAAAATAAATATTAAATTCAAGCGCTGATTTCTGAAGAATATCTGTCCTGTTACTCGTATTACCTTGATTTACTACATCTATAAGTAGGAATCGATGGCTGTCTGCTGTAATGTTGCACGCTTTGTGAGTGTAGTATAAAATTGCCGACGGACCAAACTTCTGTATATAATAATAACCATCCTAATATGTGGTAAATATCTTCTAATTTATCCTCACTCATTCACCCTTCAGAACTATCATATTTTATACCATTAAATAACTTCTCATGTAATGCAGCATCCTAAAATGAATCAAGAAACAGCAAGACTTCAGGTTCTCAAGGAGGAAAAGATTAAATGTCAACTGGGTTGCTGTGGTGTGTCGTCGAATAGAAATTTTCGGACTTTTCAGGTATTATTACTGCCTCCATTATCAGGGTAAATATTTTCTGGAGGCATTTTAGAATCTCTGAAACGTCGGTCAGTTTCTACCAGACTATACTGCACAGAAAGTCAGAACATAAACCATCTTAAAATCACAGCACGTTCAATGTATCAGGGTCTAACTTCCTAATTAAAAAGACAAGTGTTTTAACAAAGGCAGAAAATTTAGGACCAATAGACCATTCAATTGAGCGCTAAAATGTGTAAGATTATGATACAGGCTACGGTATGAGGTGATAGTAATTAAGGAGGGAGTTGTATATTGTATATAACATAGAGTAAGCTCTGTGTTACAGAATCTTGCTTCGTAGCTGAAGGAGGAGCTCGATGGAGCACTAGGAAGCCCACAGAATTTTATTATCTTGGAAATCCAGAGCAAACTACTAAAAATCCAATTTGGTGGGTCGTCAGATGCGGTGAATGAAGAGAAATAACCATGGCAAAGTGGAAGACGAGGACGTCTGTCAGTGGTAGCGCCTGGTGAAGCCACAGGGTCACGACCAGGTCACACTACCTGGATGGATTAGCGAATCTGATCCATATACAATTTTAAAACATAAAAATATATTCCCCTCATTCAGAGTTACCACATTAGTTTAATTAATCTTAAACACGTACGAAGTTAAGTAACTAACAAATTACTTAACGGGACGACTTAACAGTTATGAAGGAAAAGAATAAGTTCAGGGTGGAACTGGAACAAAACTTTACTGATGCAAAGATTTGTTTAAAATAAAATAAAAAATATATATAAAAAAATACAATAAAATCTGGAAGAAAACATCATTTGAAATCTGATAAACATCTGACTAAAAGTTGCATTTAAGAAATTACATTTAAGTTTATATAATTTTATACACCTGAAGATGGTTCTTTTAGAACTGAAACATGTCGTGTAAAAAGTGATTATCTAATGTAAATCGAACATTTCGATAGAGAACATCATTTTAAATATTTAAATGTTAATTATGGTAATATTTTAATATTTAATAGGAATTTTATTGTGATTAGACTGACAAGATTTAAACAAATATATATTTATCACAACATGACGCAACTTTATCATCTCATGATGCAAAGATCTCTGGCCCTAAAAGTCTTGTCGATAATCATACGATCGAATTCTACTCGAAGATAAATGTCTTCTGAGATTTTACTCCGCTAAAATAGATCTTAAATGAATAGAATTGCTGGTCATAATTTAAGTATTTTAGGATAGGGTCCACTGAGGGAGGGGGGGGGGCTCATGTGAACACGGTAATGGAGCTTCGTGGCCCATAGAAGGTAGGGTATCTGAGTAATTATGAACATTTCACTGTGGATTCTGTTTAAAGGAGATGGCCACTTTATTGATTATGATAGTGATGATAATTATAACAGTTAAACGTGAGACAGCACTTAAGACTCCCAGTTATACAACTATTTAAACCGCCTTAAAATACAGTGGGTCCACATCATTTCCAATTCGCGGCTGTTAATACTGCCCTCCGCTTGTAGAGCGCGTCACTTCACTATCAAATTCTCTCATTTTAGTATTTTCCACCCCCGCGGCTTCAGGGTTGAACTTATTTTAACGTGCAACGTTACGCTAATGTAAAGAAACTTGCTTTAATGCCATTGGCGTGTACCTACCTACAGGGTGTTTCACCTAAAACGTAACGTAACCTAACCTACAGAATATAAATTAAATCAGAAGCAGGTCTACGCCCATATAACAGAATCTCCCAACTTCTCCTGTGAGACTTGAGTCAAGGTCTCCTTGATTTGCAGACCAATGCTCACCGCGAAATTTGAGAAGGTGCGAACATGACGTATTCAACATCTCAACATATATTCATTCTCGGACATTATTTCGCATCGAAATCGTCTGCTGCTCTCTGCGAACCATTTAGCAATGCGTTTCCTGCATATCCCGGCAACACATTTTTTAAGGAACGTGACAGACATCTTTATAATTTGCTGTCAAACTATTTTGTAAGTTCTTCCACACACATATAAAAATTAATAGAACAAATCATTTGTCTTTTAATCAAAGTTTACTGCTGTAAATAATGTCGAATTCTAAACTGAACACCCTGTATAAACTTTACGATCTTTATAACAGCGCCACTCACATGAACGGCGTTACATGTGAAATAAAAGGACAGCGTGTCACCTGGCATTTGGGTTTGAGGGGGAGGGCGGTTGGTTTAATCCATTTCTAGCAGCTGCAGTCGTAGACGCTTTCAGAGTAGGTTATCTGTCTAGGGAATTTTGAATAAAAAGACTGGGGCCACTGAAATCCTTCCGCAACACGTAAACAATGCTTTAGTACCCCCTGTTTGAATCGAACGTATGGAACCTAGAGGCTTTTCCGCTGATTAAAACCTATTTTATGTTATCGTTAAAATCCTCCAGTTTACTCAAATTTATGCGGATGGAATGACGGATCTTCTACTCAGGCGTTTATTTGACGAAATGGTGGAGTGGAAAAAAACCCTTTTTAATTCGGAATTACGTCCTTATATTAAAATTATTCTCTCATATCTCGTGTCGTAATGACTTTCCACTGTTCAAACACCACACACGTTCCGCTGTAGAATATTACCAGTGAACCGTGGACACGACACACGGACACAGAAGCCGCAAGGCAGAACGGAATGCATCAGCTATACTAGAATTCAAGCAAGAAGGCTCATGACGTCTTTGCGCAGTACCAAATGCTGTCACGTGGTGAGACTTAACCAGCCAGAGACAGTCAGTCTTCGTCACTGTTATAGTGTGTCTTAACTTGTGGTTTTTTAACTTAATATATTTTGTGCATGTGAGTATAAATAGAAGAGTTTCAGGTCACAGTTTCACCGCCGTGAAAACATCAAAATTTCAGACGGATTCATGTGGTTGAGTATGGACGCCAGTGATTGGTTCTTGTGAACACAATAATGAGCCTTCGGGTTACATAAAATGCTAGCCACGGTGGTCTAGCGGTTAGGACGCTGGCCTTGTAATCCTGGGGTCTCGGGTTCGATTCCCGGCGGTGCCCGAATTTATAACTTGTGTTGGGCGAGGCCGTGGTCTAGGCAACACGGAGTTTTTCTCCGTGGCATCCCAACAATTACTCTATTCACACACAGAAGCAGGCAATGGCAAACCACTTCTGGATCATCTGCCAAGAACGTATATGAACAGGTCCCAGTCCGAGAAAAGGATGGAAGGATCCTGTTCATATGGACCTGTCGTCAGACAGAACACTACAAATAAAAAAATAAATGCTCTTTGTAAATATCTCGTTAAATTCTCCGATTTAAATGAAAACTGAAATGGTTGGACAAGTGTTATTAGAATTCTCTAATATCAAATTTATTTAAAATCAGTCTTTACGTTCTCGAATTTTTTTTCCCATGCGTTTGGCGGAGCGTGATCAAGCTCTACGTCAGATCAATTGCGCACCAACACACCTTGTTTACTCCCACCACAATTCCGACCAAGCGATGTACCCGAGTGCTGTGTTAAATGTGTGAATCCTTGCTCGCGACTCTATTGTCTAAGAGTATGAAAAGGGGTGAGGGGTGGCTATTACGTGATTGCTCTGCATGTTGGCTGCGTTTGTTGGCTTTGTTTGGGCTGAAACAACTGTAGAATGGTTCACCCTTTAAACCCGCAGCTCGTATAAATAATATTTAAATATTCAGTCCGTACCGCGAAGAAAACACAACGCCTCACCGTTACAAAGATCAACTGGTTAACGCTGTTTAAGGAGATAATCGCTGTTTACATTGAGAATCGCACGAAACCCAGGTATCTAAATAATATTTAAGAATTCAGCCCGTACCGCGAAGAAAACACTACACTTCACCATTACGTCGATCAACTGCTTAACGCTGTTTAAGGAAATAATCGACGTTTATTATAAGAATAATATGAAACTCAAATACAAAATGAATATTTACGACACTGATCACTGAAGCAGATGGGATATTGTTACCATTTATCTTTAAAGTGTTAAACACTACGCCATGAAGACGTGTGAGGGACTTCATTGTTCGTTCGCTAACGTCCAGCATTCGGATCCAATGGCATGGATGTTATTCTGCAGATGTATAGTAAGACTTTCTTTTGGCATTTCCCCAGAAACGTGTTTTTTATAGCTAGGCAGAATTGCTGAAATGTAAATTATAAACACGTACAGAATCGAAACACGTATCAACTTAAAACACAGACGCAGGGCACAGAATGAGGCCCAAAGACTCTTTTCGAAATTGTGGGCCTGAAAAAAAAGATAGGTCAATGTTAATTATGCCTTACGTAGCATTCTAAATGTCAAGATGAAATGACCATAAAATCTCGTCTTTAATTTTACAGAATAAAGAGGAAAATGAAGACAGCTGTGTGTACACAAAACTCCTTGTATATTCAGAAGATTATTTGCTGAACTTTGTACTGAATCTTTATTGTTCTTTTTTATGGTCGGTTTTATGATTCAATTTCCCTCGCACCGTAGAATGATTTACAGTTCCTCCTGAAAATCAAGGAGTACGACTGAATAAGTCTACGTAGAATGTTTTGAAGTTTTGTCTTCTAATAAACGTGTTCTGTGCTGTGGATAATTAAGAACAAAAGTGCACCATCCAATCCTCACTTTTACTACAACAGGAGCTAAAAGCAGCTACACATTCATTTGACACTTTGAGACTCGAAAGTTCTTCTAAATAATATTTAAACATTCAGTCCGTACCGCGAAGAAAACACATCACTTCACCATTACAAAGATCAACTGGTTAACGCTGTTTAAGGAAATAATCGCTGTTTACATTGAGAATCGCACGAAACCCAAGTATCTAAATAATATTTAATAATTCAGTCCGTACTGCGAAGAAAACACATCACTTCACCATTACAAAGATCAACTGGTTAACGCTGTTTAAGGAAATAATCGCTGTTTCACACGAAACCCATTTGATACACTACGTAGGCATTTAAATAACATTTAAGAAACTAGCCCGTACCGCGAAGAAAACACTACACTTCAGCATTACGTGGATCAACTTCATTTTGTATAAGGAAATTAATAATGATTATTCTGAGAATCATACAGAACCCATAAACAAATTTTGTGGAAAGTTATTGATTTTTTTAAACCAGGCGATACATACAGTTACAAATAATTTTCAGAATGACATGATAAAAGGACAACCTGTCATCTTTGATGTAGAATTCACCATTAGGAAACTGCAAAACAAACACCAAAGGCTACTGGAACTGCTTAACAAACACGCAATTTCTTGGTAAACGTTATTTACTGCTGCAAAATACAAACAAAGCAAACAAGGCGACGGTTAAAAGATGGAAGACGTATAAATACGGCGGAGACCAAGCACGTGTTTATCTATTCGCATGAATGAAGAACGGAGAACTCTTTTAAAAGTAGCAGAACTCAAATAATTGGAAAAAAAGGCAGCAACAGATCGAAATTGCATTCTAGAAGGGTAAAAACGTTGATTACACTCGGCAGATGCTTGGTACCGTTAGGTTCAAAATCGCTTAACCTCCCGTTTTCTATCTAAATACCAAAGGATTAATGTACATAAAACAGTTGTTTTATATGTCGTGTTGTATGGGTGTAAAACTTGGTATCTTCCTCTAAAGAAAGAATAAAGATTTGGGGTGTTTGCGGATAGAGTGCTGATGGTAATATCTGGGCCTAAGACAGACATAGAAACATGAAACTGGAGAAAATTCCAGAATATTTCAAAACCTAAATCATCAGACTTTTAAGTAAGCAGTTAGCATTCACGAGTCATTTAAAAGCCTAATCAGTCTTAATTTTAAGCCGATATTTTGCCATTATTAACTGGACAACGCAGAATTTGAAGCTGTACACAGTCACACGTATTATGTGTGATAAACTCACATAGCTTTATCCAGGAACTATGGGAGGACGGGGTCTCGTAGACATTGCCGCTAAACATCGCAGACAAAGTACAGAAACTAATGAGATATTTAATCGAAAAGGCAGAGTGCTGTGAACTACATACATACACGCTGTGCTATGAGCGTAGGATAACAGAATCACCACTTCGCTGTTTGGTAGAACACAGAAAACAGACCAAATTTACAAAGAAAGAAACACAAACAGCCATTCAATAGAAGCCCTTGGCCTATAATAAATGCTCGTCCGGAGGAAATGTTTAAAAGCAAAGAAGACTTAACTTATGCTTGACATAAATATCAAGGGTCAAATGTCACGGTTGCATGGTTAGCACTCTTTGATCGCACGAGGGAGGTACGCCATTCAAATCTAGGCTTGTAAACAGCTATTATTATTATTAAGTGTTCTGTCTTACGACGGGTCCATATGAACAGGATCCTTCCATCCTTTTCTCGGACTGGGACCTGTTCATAGACGTTCTTGGCAGATGATCCAGAAGTGGTTTGCCATTGCCTTCTTCTGTGTGTGAATGGAGTAATTGTTGGGATGCCACGGAGGAAAACTCCGTGTTGCCTAGACCACGGCCTTGCCCAACACAAGTTATAAATTCGGGCACCGCCGGGAATCGAACCCGAGACCCCAGGATTACAAGGCCAGCGTTCTAACCGCTAGACCACCGTGGCTGACGGTATAGCATTTTAAATTTGCCATCGAATAATTTTCACACCCTTCCAAACATTATTTATTCTAAAAGTTTATGTTGTAACCAAGGTTCAATGGCGCCATGTATCGATCGATTAACAGACATGTGTTGATGATCCTCATTATTGTAAATTTCTCTGTTCTACTGAAGAAATTATATTACTATATTCTGTACTTATTGGTTATGACAAGAACGGAAATCATCAAGAACTGGTAGTTCAGTTCAATGCCTAAGAGACAGACGAACGTAGCGAAAAATAATTCATCATTGGAAGTGACATTTATCTTAAAGATAGTGTAGTTGAGTCATATTGTGACTTATTAAGTTAAAATTAAATTATTTGGTTATTCCGTCAAATCACAATGTATTTAAAATAAGATAATTAAAATATCATTCTGTGTTCCATATTCAATATTTTAATTATTTTAATTATCTTATTTTAAATACATTGTGATTTGACGGAATAACCAAATAATTTAATTTTAATTTATCTTAAAATAATATTCGCTATTAGCAATACCGACGAGTCACATAATTAACATTAGTTAGCCGTTGCTATGGAAACAATACAAGATGCTTCGACGGCCGAAAATTACGACATGGAGACCGCTGAGGTTCCGTTGTACCTTCTCGACGTCACGTTACCCTGATACAGCTGCAAATGTTTCCTCAAGCAAACTGCAGCAAATGACGTAACCATGGCAACGACAGACAAACTCAGCAACGGACGCTCCACTGTACGCAGGGGACCTCGACTAACACGGTAAAATGTGCGACATTTGAGGTCAGATTAATGAAGTTATTCAAAAGATGTTCTGAGAGTAACAACTTTAATCATTTTCAACGCTTGACTCTCATTAATATCGCACGAATAAAGAATCTTGATTGATTATGAAGGAGAACATAATTCCTCGCGATCTCTTAGCCTGTTGCTGAGTACAGCAGACCACTAACTGTCCTAGCCTAAATTACGTACTCCACATGATCTGAAGTATTAATTAGAATCCTGCAAACACACGAGAAGCAGCTGAGATAGGCGATACATTTTAGTGTGAAAGCAGACCGGAAGATGCCATTTTGAACAAGATAACATTAAGACGGATCTTAGGGACACAATGTTCGAGTGTGGACTGGATTCAGCTGGCTCAGGACAGGGAACAGTTACACGCTGTTGCAAACACTGCAATGAACCTCCGGCTTACATCTCGACTAGATAAACGACTGTCAGCTTCTCAAGAAAAAAAATCTTCCCTAGGGAGCCAGTTAATAAAATTAAAATTTTTCCATCTATAAAATATAAAGTTTTCTACATAGAAACCTTCTAGGATATTGCACCGTGTATTCTCGCAGAAAGTAACCGACGTTTCAGAGATGTGCAAGATCTTCATCATCAGGGCAATAACAAAGTTTGCAAGTTGTGGTGACATAGAAAATATTTTCAAAAGTGAATAAAAAGAGCCTCGGGCCGGCAGCGATGAACGTACCACAGGTTGGCGAGCAGTGACCTAGAAAGCACAGTTCTCTCGTGGTTCTTCCTAGAAATATGCAGAGGATTTCCCTCATTTCAATAAGAGGCCTTCGCTGAAGTCCGTGGAACAAAATGCTAATTTCCGACGAAAACTTCAGCTTGTGTGTTTTTACCTAAAGCTTCTCACTGCTGTTAAGGGACGCTGGGTTGGAGACTGCCATGAAACATGCATTTGAAAGGAAACCCTGCTTTAGACCAATGACTGGAACGCTGAATGCGTGAACCGTTGCGAGGATTAGTTGCTTCAACGGAATTAGAAAAGGAGGTACATTTCCGACTGCGCAGTTTCAAATACATTTCCACTTTGTGACTGGATAAATAATTCACATTTCTGGTTTCATATTACAAGCAAAGAAAAATAATGGCGACATTAGTAATAAATAAAAAAATGCTGTTGCCCTGTGTTTGTTAAGAACCAAACCATGTAAACGTTCCCACTGGTCCCCTGACTCATCGCCCTGATCATGGAGGCAGCAGGGACCTCTGAAACGTCGGTAAACCTGTATCAGATTACATGGCGCAACAAAACTGTAACGTATCGACAAATTTTAGTAAATTCCTCAGTTATCAATTACAATTAATATCCGGTTAGCCATTCTCTTGTTATACGCTGACAGACAGACAGACATGACAAAGCTAAGAGGCTCATTCTAACAACTTTGTTACAAACATTTTCACAAAACAACAACTATTAATTTCCTTTCAGGTAAACAAACTCGATACGCTTATTTACCTTACTTCGGCAACAACATCATTAATTCAAAATTTGTGTAGTTTATGAATCCTCCCGGAAAACTGATACGTTTATGTTTATTTTCTTTAAGGCTTCCCTCACTCAGTTTCACTTCTGAAGACAATGAAGCAACAGGTATATATATATATATATATATATATATATATAGACAGCATCTATACATTCCTCTACAGGCCGTACCAAAAGTTAGGACAGCAAACGAAAACAGTTTAATCAGCCAGAATCTCCATTATATCAAGCTCCTATAATTTGTGACAAATCTGTTCTAAACTTCTATGCACTGAGACGCAAATTTGATATTAAACCGTCTTTATGGCTGCCCGTCCACAGATAAATAATTTAATCAGAGTACTGGGAAAATTTATGTAATGAGGAGCTTCATAAATTGTAGCATTCGTCAAACACTTTTCTGGCGAGGGAATGAGATGGTAATTAAATGCAAGCATGGGGACATAATAAATGCTTACAAAATTTTAGTCCAAAACGTGAAGGAAACAATCAACTCGGGATAACTAAAAGCAGATTGAAGGATAATATTAAAACGTATCTTAAAAGAAACATATTGTGGATAAAGCACAGTGGCGGGTCTTTGTGAAACATGACAGTGAACATTCCTGTAACATAGAATGCAGGGAACTTCTTTACCAACTATGGTCAAAAAATACTTTGTTCTACGGAGTTAGTGAAGCTAATCGAAATAACTGCTGATGTGGACAAATTTATGTACCTTCCTACCTGAATGCTGACCGAATCTAGTGAAATATCACGACTAAATACACGTATTTTATGAATAGTAAGTATCAGTGTAAAAAGTTATGATTTATTACAAAAAAAAAAAAATTAAAAAAATTGGAAATCTATGAAGCCCAGATTTCAGCATCGTCATTCAGCCATTTCATTTTCTCATGTCTGATTATTAGGAGTGGTAAATCAAAGTGACTGTAAGGTCCCTTCTTCAATTCTAGATTAATCTGGGTGTACGACGGCTGAAGATCCTTGAATGCGACCCGAACACAAAGGTTTGGAGTGGCAGATCAGCGCACTTGGAGGTGTGAAGTAGCTTCACTTTAGTCGACAACTGCACGTTCAGTACGGATTCAAATCAAACTGATTTATCTCTGAAGATGGCTCTCTTCAGTGTTTTGCGACATGTAGTCTTATAGACGTTTCAGAGGTTCTTGCTACCTCCATCGCACGTCCTATCACCCTCATGATGTAGGCAGCAAGCACCTCTGAAACGTGCTACATGCCTCACCCATCTCATCCTCTCTGACCTGATCATCGTAATTATATCTGGTGAAGTCATAAGGGTCGTATGCAAAATATGACGGTCTGATTCTGTCTGGAGCGGGATAAACCTGTCTCCCACTAACACAGATCGATAGAAGGTTCCGGAAGATGTGGCAGGCATCGTCCCGTCCTGAGGTCGTCGTTGTCGATACGCGGATGGCGTTGTGAGAGATATCGCGTCATGCTCAGGAACATAAGAATTACAAGCACTCCGTGTGGTCCACTCGGTAATGTCTGTGTTACACAGTCGGATCCATCATATTCATTCAGTACACGGCGCATCCAACACGAAGCCTCTAATTTAACAAACGACACTAGAAATAGTGCCCGTTACCGCAGACTTTGTTAGTGTTAAAAAAAGAAACTTTACTGAACTAACCAAATTGCTTCAGTCTTCTGTAACAATTCCTTACTCTAATCATTTAACCCTTTAAAGCCAAAAATTGTCTAAATAATATTTAAGAATCCAGTCCGTACCGCGAAGAAAACACTACACTTCACCATTACGTAGATCAACTGGTTAACGCTGTTTAAGGAGATAATCGCTGTTTACATTGAGAATCGCACGAAACCCAGGTATCTAAATAATATT
>NW_019060008.1:1591567-1602860 GCF_000696155.1 Zootermopsis nevadensis | reverse complement strand
CGCAACAACCCAGAAGACAGAAATCTTCATACTCATCGCCCTGAAGATGGAGGCAGTATGACCTCTGAAACGTTGGTAAACATCGACCAGACTACACAACGCAACAACCCAGAAGACAGAAATCTTCATACTCATTGCCCTGAAGATGGAGGCAGTATGACCTCTGAAACGTTGGTAAACATCGACCAGACTACACAACGCAACAACCCAGAAGACAGAAATCTTCATACTCATCGCCCTGAAGATGGAGGCAGTATGACCTCCGAAACGTTGGTTAACATCGACCAGACTACTCAGCGCAAGAACCCAGAAGACGGAAATCTTCATACTCACCGCTGTGAGAACTTCAAGTCTTAGAATTCCTGGATTGTTCGTCATAAAGATTCCGACTCAGACCAATGTAAAGAAACACAGGCTTTCTTTGATCTATTAACAGATCGCAAACAATGAAACAGCTGTCAAACTTTTGTTTGTGTTCTTCTGCGTGTAGCTCTGTAGTATTGGACACGATTTTAAGATTTGCACAAGAACCAGTCGCCCTCATCTTTAGCGTAGAAGCGATAAATTCTACCAAAACGTTTTTAATCAGTCACAAGGCCACAATACGTCACTACCCATCAGATCACAATTAAAAAAATCCTACACTTCTTTTAACGCTCTCTGTACTTTGTAATGCCGAGGTGTTAGGTTTTCTTCGCGGTACGGACTAAATTCTTGAATTTTCTTTCGATAAGTTGAAAGGGTTAATAACATGGCAGACAACATTATAAAAGAACTTGCGAGAAATTCTGTTCACACTTGAATAAATTCTGAATAACGAAGATGAATAACCTCATTTTCATATTTATGATCCCCGGATGGAAAGGCGGACATAAATATAAAGTTTGCTCATGAAATATGAATTTCAGCATCACAAAAAACTTGATATAACTCCTTTTCTCACTTTTATATCTTCATCGCTTTTCCATAAACTTGTGTGTTCTTAAGTTAAACGGAAAAAATAAACTAATGACTTGGTAAGTGGATGTGGTATTTCTTTAACTTGTCCTGACATTTAAACTCGGACTCACAGTCGATCCGACAACCATCTGGTTCCGGAGACGGTTCGTCGCAGTCAGGAGAGAAATGTTGCGGTAAACCTAGTCCTCACTGAATCTTGTAATCTGGTTAAGGCGTCCGGGCGGCTCGGAGCAAACTGTGATCACGTTTCTGCTCAAACTCCTAGCGTCATGAATAAACTGTCGACAGATGAAACGTGTTTCTACTTCAGCTATCAAGTGTTTTGTCTAAGGAAGTCGTCGGAAAGAGACAGACTTTGTAATAGGTCTGTTCGTTTCTCATCAGTTCGAGGAATACGACAGCAGACTATCGAAGGGACAATTAGTTTTTAATTAGGGGCATTTCTGTAGTTAATAAGAACTAGAATGAATATTTATTTTAAACAAACATTGAATTTCGCTCTTCATTCAACAAAATGATAAGCAAAAACAATATTTGTTCTGATTTCACTCTGTATGAAGAAGCTACATTCTTCTATAACAAAATAAGACATAGAAATATCATTTATAATTTCTAAATATGATATTTAATCATTCAGTCCGTACCGCGAAGAAAACACAACACTTCACCATTACGAAGATCAACTGGTTAACGCTGATTAAGGAAATATTCGGTGTTTATAATGAGAATCATACGAAACACTAATATGAAATGCAGAATATTTACCATTGGACGTTAACGAGTTAATTAGACAGAGATAACCTCCTGCTAGAGAAACCGATAATGAAGACATCAGGACGATTTGGGTGTGCTTGAATTAAACAGTAACCAACAGATAAAAGTGTTAGTCCTGGCACAGCAAGGCACGTACATAAATAAATCGAGAGACAGATTCCGCGCTGAATAAAATCCACCCACTGACGCACGACCTGAGTTCAACAGGTCACACGTATCGGAAAATAAAACAATTCGGAATATGGTCAAAGCCTGACGAATCGGATAGCTTCACGAGTAAATCATCTGAATTGCGTTCCAGAAACGTGATCGATCCCAGGACGAAACATGACATTCCTATTCTTTGAGTGTGGGTGTGTTCGATTCCAGGCATTACCGTGGGATTCTCAAATTCTACTCAAAAAAAAAATCATTTTTTCTATGCTGTTCATGAAAATGATAGATTTAACCTGAAAATCATACGAAACACATATATACACTTTGTGACGAAAATGAAAACGATCTATGATCGTCAAAACATTTGGTACCACTGACCTTCAAACAATTAACTCTGCGATCTCTTAATTTCTTTCAGCGAAGAGTATCCATGCCCTTTCTCGGGCATATTTCAGTTCGAGAGAACATTCAAACTGGGAAGCGTTAAATTTGAAAATTTATGATAAACCACTACAGCGTTATCCACAAAGTAAAGACTACCAGAATTTCAATTTAAGTAGGACTGCTCAGTTAATTTAGTCGAAAGGAGCAATCACTACGTGTCTTACTAAACTTAACGACGCCAAATGACTGGTCAGGCGTCAGTTCGAGGTCTGTTTCTCTCATAAACCGACGCTGAGCGTCGCAGCTATTGGCTACCACCTCCTGTTAAGCCCGTCTAGCTACGAATAATTAACGACTCTCCTAATATATTCTGTCACTGGCTACCGTTATACGTAAACCCCTCCCTTTTTCCTGACATCATCCAGATATATGCATTTTTAGCCCCTTGTAGCACTAAGCTCGTCTATTTAAGAATTCAGTCCGTACCGCGAAGAAAACACTACACTTCACCGTTACAAAGATCAACTGGTTAACGCTGTTTTAGGAAATAATCGCTGTTTATAATGAGACACACTGCGTATATAATATTTAAACAGAGAGTCCGTACCGCGAAGAAAACACTACACTTCACCATTACAAAGATCAACTGGTTCACCCTTTAAACCCGCAGCTCGTATAAATAATATTTAAATATTCAGTCCGTACCGCGAAGAAAACCCAACACTTCACCATTACGAAGATCAACTGGTTAACGCTGTTTAAGGGAATAATCGATGTTTATTGTGAGAATCATACAAACTGTGGACAAAGATCAACATTATAGGTAGCTGATTTACGTGGTACAAATACTTACCTCGGAGATTCTTAGTTAATGATTTAACACATTGACCCTCTGACTCAAAATTAAGATTTCTTATAAAAAAATTAAAATAGTAGATAACGAACATGTCACGCTGACATAAAAATCCATACAAAAGTGTCACGTGAAGCCGAAACTTTTCTGTCTCTTAGCGTCGTATTAAACAAAATATTTCAGAGAGAATTCATGACTTGAGAAGTCTGGTCCCTTATATAATAAACAAGAAAGGGAAACAACAGCCTACAGAAACTGTACCAGGAGACTGAGGTAGCTGAAGAGAATGTCTGATTTTGAATTTAATTAAAGAGTCGCTTCCATGACATAAAACAATCAATAACAGCCTCTTCACAAGGTTCGTACACTACGAAATCCCGCCTAACTAAAACATCTGTCCAAGCGAAAACAGTAAACTTCAACAGAACGTAAACGCATGCTGGATTTTCGATACTCAGAGCTTAGAAAGCTTACTGAAAACAATACTTAGCGTCTATACATTACTATTCACAATTATCATCTTTAGGGTACTTTTTAGATGGAATCAAGGTTTAGAACTCAGTAAGGGTTTTCAAGTTCATAAGTCAGAATGTACGTATATAGGCAATGAAACAAAGTAATCATCTCCTCAGAAAAATACCGGCTAAATCCATATCACTTGGATACATACAAAAGCTCTGGGTTATGCTACTACTACGCAGAATTTGAGTAATGTTTGCATTTCGTTTGCTGTGCCATAGCTCAGACGGTTAGCCGCTGGCAGGCTACTCACCGCGAAAGACCGGATTTCTACCCAGGTCAGCTCAGGGGCTGAATAGGAAAATATAATCAGTTCCCGAAACGTCGCCCATATTTTATATAAACGAAAATTAGATCACTTCCTCAAGCGTTAAATTCCAGGTAAAATCCATTTTAATATTATCTTATCATCTACAAATGTCTCAAAATTGGTGTCCTTCCTTCAATATTTCCAATTAAAGTTTCGCTAACATTTCTCGTCTCCCCCTCGACTGCTATATCCCGTCCTCCTCGATTTGATTACATTTTCGAGGGAAAATTATAAAATCATTAAGCTCCTCAATACATAATAATTTTCTATTTTGGGCCCAAATATTCCCCTAAGCACCTTGTTCTCCTACACCGTCAATCTGCTGAGAAGGCAGCGTTGTGGGTCATTGTGCCGTGTGGTCACGTAGAAGGTTACCGCCCTGATGATGAAGACAGTATGGCCGTCTGAGAAGTTTGCCAACTTCTACGAGACTGAACGGCAAAACACGCGCGTGAGAACCTGAAATATCACTATAAATCTACGTTTTCCCCTAAGTATGAGACATTAAATTACACATCCATGCGAAACAACAGATGAGATGAAAATTTTGTGTATTTTAACACTTTACGTAGAAGGCGGGGGTTCAGAGCAAACACGTACTGAGGTTAATTTGCTCGAAACTTCAGTGCGAATGTATGTTAATTTTGTTTTGTTGTTGTCGTCTCCAGACATTTGAACTTTGACATACATTCTAAAGATCTGTTAGCCATATTACGTTTTTTACTGTATTTCATAGTTTTTGAGTGACGCTGTTATGTGGCTGAAACTATCAAACTTTGATTGAAAGTAAAATTATGTCAGACGGGTAATTAACCTCTCAGAATGATAAGAGTGCAGTTTGACAGTTCAAGTTAAGCCAAAAGCTGATACCACGGATAAAGTAGATAACAGCCATTTGAAAATCCTTCGTCATACTGAAAAAATGAGTCTCTCTGTTTTCAGATTTATTAAATGATTGAAAAAAAATGCCAGAGGAAAATGTGGCACATTCAGCTTTTTAAACCACCAAAAAGCATCTAAGCGCCTAAGATCTACCTGTAAAACAGATAAGTGTTGGTTGTTTGCTGATAATTTTTTTAGTACCAATAGCCTACAGGATGTTCATAAATTAGCAGAAGATTTGAAGTGTGCGTAATTATTTATTTATTACACATAAGAAAAACGTCTGTACCACAAAAAATTCGCACGTGATTAAACATTTTTCACATGTCAACAAGGAAGTTCACATACAAGAATTTCGCTTGCTGTAAATAAATAACGATACGCCCTTCATATCGTCCGTTAATTTACGTACACTCTGTATATGCGTCCCTTTAACCGACAACTTAGATTTTCCAGTCATTATTGACGCGAAGTTTGCTAGTCAACTCGTGTCTGTTCACAATCAGCATTTTTCGCTTTTGAAAAATTTATTTTTGTGAAATTTGGTATTGGAGATTTCCACTAAAAGTTGTCAGACGAATTAAATTTGAATTTATATTGGTCAAATTCAACCCACACTAGATAGAGCTCAAGTTTTTTCGTTGTCATTTTTGTCATCAAAAGCATGCCACTTGATATAAAACACATCTCTAAAAATTATATATTTTATTTAAAATACGTTTCAATAATTCGAATATTTAAGCAATACAAAGAAATACAATCACTTATATTCGTGCACTAAATATATATTTAAATTAAAGTTCTTTGTTTCTGTAATCAATATAAATGACTACCAATAAAATACACAAGGAATGCGTTAACCCTTTGGATTCAAAGATCATCTAGATAATATTTAATGATCCAGTCCGTACCGCAAAGAAAACACAACACTTCACCATTACAAATGCCAGTTGGTTAATGATAATACTTCTTTTCAGAGCTATTTCACGTTCGTAGGTCAGCTTAAAAGTATTTTCATTCCGTCTCCACCCCTCGGTGTGAGACCTCCATTACGTAACGTGGGGGAGAGGAAATAACAGGACCTGTGTTTGTGTCAAAGGTCAAATCAGCAGAGACGCAGTAACGTCCATCCCTTAAAGCTGGCAATACCAGATTAAAGTGAACTGTAAAATTCTAGAAATATACTCATATAAAAGTTTCCGAAGACAAGTATTCGATCAGAAGTATTTTAAGTAAATGTTATCAGATCGTTTAACTAACAGAGTTATTCTTGTGACACTGACAGTCGCTCATGTCGTCAAGACACCCCCACCATAAGATTAGTTAACAACAGTCGCTCATGTCGTCAAGACACCCCACCAAAAGATTAGTTAAACATTTTCATAAAAGCCTCAACTCGACCGATATAAAATTGTTACTAAAAATATTATTATCATTGCAATGTTGACTGTAATAATTTTCATAGACTTACTATGATAATATTATAATATTGGCGCAACATATCAAAAGAAAAACGCCTTTAACCTCGTCGCTACGAGAACCTGAAATCTCGTAACATTTTAATATTCACAGGAAATAAATTTTGAAACCAATTTCTTGGTAGTAAAGTGACAGACTCGGATACCAGAAGATGATTCAGTAAAAAAGAGATTACGCTAAAAATAAGTGAACGGTACAGAATAGGCCTTTCATAGAGAAGAGAGGAACGGACTCGGATGTTTGCGTCTTCCTGTGTACATCCAGAGTGCGTAGGTGGAAAAGGCAAAGCTTGTAGCCAGAAGGCTGTCCCCATAGTAACACGCATAACTCTAAAAACGCCAGATCATATAATTATTCCTTTCATACTATGCCATTCATTTTATAGGGTGTGTCCGCGAGCCACGCTAATTAAATGTGTCTGAAGCACTGAAGATAGAAACAGTATTTTCCTCCGAAATGTTTGTATTTACACGCAAGTCCACAGGGCATAACAAACCGGCAGATGAGCATCGAGATCTTTAACGCAAAACACCGCCACTGGACCCTGTCTTGAAACAGACGATACTAGCTCACACCCCCAGCATCATACATTCTTAAGATTCATTTTAATATTATCGTCTCATCCACGCCTCTCAAGTGTTGAGAAACCTCAACGAATGTCGAATAAAATTCTGTATGAATTTCTCATCTCCGGCATTCGTGCTACATGTCCTGTCCATGAAGAAAATTAGAGTATGAAGGACCTCGTAATTTGGACCTCATAACAAATGTTCTCATACAGTAAGGTTCAGAAGCGATGAGATGGGCTGTACATGTAGCAATGAGAAGAACGGAGTTTATTTTAAAAGTCAGTAAGTCTATTTGATGGACTATTTTCTAAGTCCTTTCGTATCACTCCGCGTAGCCAACAGCAAGGAGAATGAATCAGTACTTACGATAAAATAAATCTATTTTTTTAGGGTACTATTTATTATTACAACTCAAATATTGTTTAAAACTATAATGGACTCTCCCCCTTAGGTCTTGTCCAATACATCTTTCACAGTAGTTCTATAATACCATAGGTGAGATTCGAACCAGTAAACCCACCTTTAAATTGGTTCAATACCGTATGTGTGAGGTCTTTAATAACCCAAAAAGAAGCCTCAAACCCGAACCAAGGACATAACTCTACGGTACACTATCGGGTCCCTGGTAGACACTGACTGAAGTCCCAGATGAACGAGAGCGTTAACCATGATGATGGAAGCAGTCAGTACCTCCGAAACATCAGTGAACTTTTTACCATTCTACAGAGCGTAAGATTCCAGAGTGGTAAACAGAATGGATGAACTTGTTTCACTTTTACCTGCACGGTGGGCTCCAAACATATGTTCTTTCAATACTGCGACAGCTGTTTCACTACGTACACTTAACCGGTCCGCCTGCAAGCTGGGGTGACTTGTTTATACCCGTAACTACGTCACACAGCTTTGGAACGAACTTTACGATAAAGGATGTCAGAATTACTCAGTCCAAAGGAGACAGTCCTCTGACATGAGTGAAATTCGAAATTCTTCCTTAATTTTGAAGACAAAAAATTAAGAAGAAGAAGAATTTGGGGACTTATGTGCAGATAGAAAGATAATTTGTCTTAAACACGGTGTCAAGATGTCATCCACGACATGTTTCGGTTTTCAATGAACCATCTTCAGGTGTATAATCAATATAAATTTAAATGTAATATTCTAAATGCAATCCTTCGTCAGATGTCCATTAAATATCGGAAAGTTATCCTCTTCTAGATCAATTGTATTTTGTTATCACATTCAATGTTGTTTCGTAAATGTATGTCGCGTATAGCGTGATCTTGCGGGGGTGAAATGTTTGTAGTGTTTTTTTATAATCGGCCTGTGAGTTAAATAATATTATAAAGACTAAATGGATATTAGAGATAGAAAACAAAATAATATATTGTCATCTGAATTAAATAAAATATCAGTATCCAATTCTCAGTCAGGATCTCGTGTTTAATGACGTCAGATAAATTTTCCCCCTTTAAAGTCCAGCAGTAACGAAATGTATCACATCCTTTAACAATCAGTAACCCAAATAATTGTCTACACAGCGCATTTATGGGTTCAGTATGATCCTCACCGTAAATGTCGATTACTTAATCAAGCAACATTAACCAATTGATCTTTGTAATAGTTAAATGAGTTTTCTTTTCGGTACGCAATTAATTACTAAATAAATCAAAATAAGTTATAAAACTTAAGGTGAAAGGTCGCTTGGGACTTTTGTGCTGTTCTAAAGTGCTCCATATTTTGATAGATATTTTCTCATGGTAACTTCTAAATAACTTTTCCTATAATATGCATAACGTCACAGGTCCCTGTATTCAGATTACAATCCGTAGAATTCATAAATCAAATAAAAAGTCTAATATTCTTTAAAAAAATTAACGTTATATGGGGTTTAAATTATAGACTTCCGAAACTGTAACCTGAGATGCATTCAAATTCTTAATATTTTTGATCTAATTAAACTATACGTTTTAAATTACACTGAACTAACTTTAGAAACCACAATTATTTACATATTAATTATTCTAACTACATCATTGTGTAATTAAATAGAAAAGTACGTATAATTTTAGAATTTTGTAAAATAGTTACTAACTTCAATTCATTTAGAAAATTTTCATATTTAAATTATTAACTTACCTGCGAGTAAGCTGACGTACACGTGTTTAAATGGCCTGAATTTAACAATAAATAACAGGAATCAAATATAGAACAGCGTTGTCACTACTGACATCTCGTGGAACCGATTATATCAAAAGTTCAAATATCGGATCTTAAAGAGTCGTAGTAGTACTCATCAAGAAGGAACATTGATTTCATTGTTCGCAGATATGGAAAGCATTGATTTTATACTTTCGTAGATAAGGCACTTAGCAGCGTTGATCTGATAGTGCATTTCACAGAATAGGAGTAAAGCTTTGTAATTAGTAACTCCATAGTAATTACAGATATCCTTTATAACTTCATTGTATCTTAATTTTTAAATATATGTCGAATGAAAGAGTCGGAAAAAATAGAACTGACGCTTTCCAGCTTAGCAGATATCGTAATCGGTAATTTTCTATAACCCTCTTTAAACAAATTATGATATTTTGACAGTATATATCATAAATCAATCAGTTCTATGAAATCCATTCACCGGCTATTGAATTGTTACATGCGGATGGACAGACAGACACAGCGAAGCTAACAGATGCATTTTTTCAACTTCGTTTGAACCCGCCTAAAAAATAAACCACGTCTAAAAATTAATTCAAATATTAACACCAATAGAGTACAAACCTTGATAATCTGTTAGTGAATCGTGTATCAAAAATTTCACAGCATTTTACGAAATCAAATATTATTTTTGTATTAGCATCTCCATGACTATTCTTCGCAAGATTTTACGACTAAAATTTCGTTTGCATTTCTCATCTCACACGTGTACATTACATGCATCGCCCTTAATATTGATTTTGTCACATAACAATAATAATAATAATAATAATAATAATAATAATAATACAGACACAAGCAAAGATAGAAACGTAGGTAGTGCCAAAGAGATTCTTCATGTCCGATACACTCATGACATATCGATATGTCTACGGACATATCGATTGTCAGTCGCTTCGCCTAGCTGAAGAACCATCCACTTTTTCCTGTCCGCAGTTTCGTATTCTGACAAGAGACGACGGCAAACATGGCGGTGATAAATATGCAAATGTGTGGAGTTCCGCGCCTTTGCATACACAACGTCTTAACCCCTGAAACACGAGAAATGTCAACACTTCTGGTAAATTACGAGAAAGTTGTTGACTGCAGTAACCAAGATCTAGGAAAGAACCCGGAATCACGAGGATACAGGGTGTGTCAAAATAAATTCCCTCGTGAGGACAGAAATTTTTCGATTTAATCGCTACTTTGACGGGGGGAGGAAACAGAACATTCCACCCTAGTTTCTGCAGGCTTGACAAAAGAAAACGTAGTTAGTTCATCCCAAAATTTTTAAAAGTATCGAAGATTTCACCGGCCTCACTTTCAAACTTCGCCTTAAAATACATCATAAATACATCCGAAGGTTTGTCTACGGGGGAAAATGTGTATATTTGTACCGAGAAGTCTCGTCATCAAAATTATTCATAAAGTCATATGGTAAAACTAATGGAGCTCACGAAATTTTTGCAGGGTTCTAATATTTGGAGACTACAGTAACAAATGAAAATTTAGTTCACGAATGCATTAAGTTCAGACTAAGTCTGGAGCATAAATTGGGAAACCATCCCGTGTCCTACAAAAATTGTAAAAATATACATATAAAACATTATATATTTACATGTTGTTTTGTATGAGTGCGAAACGTGGTATCTTGTCCTCTATGGAGGGGACATATAGAAAATGCTTCCGAATTTCTCAACAAAAAAGCTGAATAATGCAGAGCTTCACAATTCTTAGTTTTCATCAGGCACTACTAGTGTTATAAGATTAAATAGGACGATGTCGGTGGGACATTAACAGTGTTTATCATTTGTTTCACCTAGACGTGAGTTGAAAGATGATTGTAAATAGATCTTAAAAAAATAGGTTTAAAAATGTTAAATGTAGCTGAGGGCAGGGCCCAGTGGCGGGCTCTTGTGGTAGATAACAGATACAAGAATGATTCTTATCGACGGAGTAAGTTACTTAGCATAAGAGTTAAGAATATTATCTATACTACGAGTATCAGATATTAAAATAACAAATGAATGGCGTCTCTGAACAAGATTCAAATCCGGAGCGGTTTATTTGCACATCTTGTGTTGGTAGGACTGACTTACATGACTCACAAATGACTGTGATGACTTGACTTAAACTGACGATCCAAAAGAGATAAAGGATCTTCATGAAAATTTCACACGCATTTCTAGTTTCATTGCTTCACATGACCGT
>NW_019060008.1:1574192-1589974 GCF_000696155.1 Zootermopsis nevadensis | reverse complement strand
TCACTCTGAATTTTTGTTCACTCAGTTCAAAGATAATAAGTACATCAAAATAAACTCATATTGCGAACCTGACATAGTTTTCAGACTATAAATATTTGTATTTTGTTCTGTCATTATAAAAATTGGCTACGTATTTAGGTACGTATGATTTTATGGATTAATATTACCGTCGTAACTTGTTTGGTTAACATTCTTTCGAGCCTATGGCAAGAATGCGAAGCACGTACGAGAGGTTTTTCGACCCACTGAATCTTACATCACACTCCAGCTTTTTCTCCTGAGGCCTTAATTAACTTTGTCTTCCACACGAGTTTCTTTGTACCTACATTGCATGTCTGAGAATCTCAAGTTCAAAATGGTAATTTTTCTCAAAAGACGCTCTTTAATGAGCACTAAATATTTGTTTTGTAGCATTATTAAACCTTCTACAGCAGGGGTTAACAACCTTTTCTACACCGAGGGTAAAAGTTATAGCCCTAATTTCTTTATAATGTCGCGGATCTGAAAGATTCAAGTTCAGACAATTTATTAAAACTTTATGGCAATTTATTAAAACAAATTTAGTAAAGTAATATTATTATAAACAGGTTCATACATCGCTCAAAATTTTTTTTCAAACAAAATAAATAGTTTTTTGAGGTATTTCACGCTGATTTAGCTTGATTAATCCTTCAACACGGAGTTTAATTTCTGTTGCAGCGATATCCATCAGCCCCTGCAATAAAACGCGCCCCGATTACTGAACTGAACGCGTGCTCACGGCGCTAGAAACCGCCAAATACTATCGAAATTAACGAGACACGTTTTCCGATAACCTACCAGAAAAATACTTCTCACATAGTAGACGTATTATTAAAAAAAAAAATGTACGCGGACCACGGGTTGAAAACCCGTGTTCTATAAAGCAAGAGTGAGTTAGTCGTTCTGTCAGGGCGCTTACGAGTATCAGAAATAGGTCGTAAATGACGTCACACACGTAGAAATCTAGCCTCGCTCCTGTCTCAATAGAAGGCAAATTGAATATCTCTGATTCGAGATGTGAACCGTGGCTTATGTCTCGAACATGAAACCAGAAAGCTATAAACAGGGTCACGCCGTTACACTGTAACGGGGCACGTGTTGTCCCATCCCGATTTTAATTCGTCTCCTAGAAGAGAACATAAGTGACACAAGTCGCTTTGTTCACTCTGGCCTCGTTCATTGGATATAAATTGAGAAAAATGAGGCAAAATCCCTTTAAATACACCACAGCCTTAGTTTAAAAGCTGATAGTCGCTCAGATGCTCAAGAAATCCTCCGCCTTGTACGGAAGAATTAGGTTCATTGCCGCGTTCAGAAGAAAACGTTGTCATGGAGATGCTGGTACTTCAATAGCTGGCAGATGCGCGCTAGAACAATCCTTATACAGGGTGTTCCATTTAAAACGCAACCTTAAATACGAACCCCTTCACGCATGAACCGACGAAATATCAATGCCAGTTTTTAATTACTGAAACGGATACACTGCTTGAAATTGATTTGTCGCTCTGTGACTATTTGTCAGAGACAAACGCTTCCAGTGTCCCGAAAAGTTAACAATCGGTGTACTGTTGTCTTATTGTGTACTTCATTGTTAGGACACCCATTGTTAAAAGTAATGCTCAATAATGAACACAGCTTCTGCTCCTGAATCAACGGCCAATACTTGTCCCTGAAAATCACTCATGAAGTGTTATGTTAATATGAAACGTATTTTACACAAGCCAAAATGTGATAAAATTAAATGCGTCATCATTATTAATAGTATTATTAGTTATAATGATTTCAAATAATTACCGTCATAACATTATTAGGTAATTAAACCTACGGATCAAAGTTGCGGAACAATTAGGCTGCATGAATTAATGTAGCTTAATAATCTAGAATAATTACAATACTTAAATTATCTGTACATATTAATGAATCTGGTTAATGTAAATTACATACCGAAGATTAAATTAGGTAAATTTGCGAATATAATTTCCATGGTTCATAAATATGAAAAACTCTGTTTTGTGACACAGACATTGGTTAAAATATCGCTGTTATATAAAAAAAGTTTAAATAGGCTCGTTTCAATTTTTATCTCTGTCAGCTACATTTCTAGACGTCCCTCATGCTCTAGCGTAAATGTAGAACACCTGATGGGCCAGTCTATGTCTGTCTATCTGTCTGTTGCGTTTTTAGCAAAAAAAACAATTACCTCGGATCGAATTAGCGCAAGAATTACATAAGGTCATTGTTGTAAGACGATGTGTAACAACAATCTGGAATTACATTAGCGATATTATGATCCAAGATACAACAATGACCTGGAAATGTCTTATTTATTTTTATTTTATTTAGTGTTCTGTCTGACCACAGGACCATATGAACAGGATCCTTCCATCCTTTTCTCGGACTGGGACCTGTTCATATACGTTCTTGGCAGATGATCCAGAAGTGGTTTGCCATTGCCTTCTTCTGTGTGTGAATGGAGTAATTGTTGGGATGCCACGGAGGAAAACTCCGTGTTGCCTAGACCACGGCCTTGCCCAACACAAGTTATAAATTCGGGCACCGCCGGGAATCGAACCCTAGACCCCAGGATTACAAGGCCAGCGTTCTAACCGCTAGACCACCGAGGCTTACAGGAATTGCCTTACTGCAAAAATGAACTAAGGCGAAATAATGATGTGAAGGAAACATTTCGAATGTCAGTGTCCAATTCTTTTATGGACAGTGGGAATTTTCCTAGACTTGTGAACTTCCATCGTGACCTCGTCGCCTCATGAGATAATTTCTAACAGAACATTCTATCCTGAATGCGTATTTTAATAAGCATTTCATCCCACGCAACAAACAAGAGACATGTGGAGATTTGTTGGTGGTAATTGATGTACTACCGTCTGCTCAAAAACCAAGTGCTAGGTCGGAGAGACACTTCGCTTGTCTATTTTAAACTTATATATTTCACTCATGAAAAACGAAAGACAAGATCGTATCATTGAAATACGTGATTTAATTGAGTAAAAACGGCAATGTATCCTAATTGAATCATCTGATTAAATTAAATCAGGAAAAAAAAATGTACAGTGAAACACAATTCCATCTGTCTGAAAGACAGTGCATTAACAATTTCAAAGTTGCAGCACGCTCAATACATTTAGCAAAGATAATTCACAAAGAGTCTGATAAAAAAATATACTTCTTTCTAATTTTGCAAAATTTTATTGATTTTTTTTTAAAAGTTAAAGTCCTGATTCATAAGTCAAGTAATTCCGTTGGCTTCCTCGATAAACCGCTTATTTCTCTTTTAAGTTTTCAATAGTGGATTTAATAAGCAAGAAATATAAAAACGTAATTATGATGCTTTCAGGAAACACTGAACTTTTCCGAGGACAATTTCTCTAACCCCCTGGAGCAGAAGCTCCTCTGCAGATCAACTGGTTAATGCTGTTTATTCTGAGAATCATACGAACCTCATCAACAAGACTGTGGGCAGAATTTGTGTTCGTTAAAACAAGTGACGTACGTAATTAGCACTGAGCTTTAAAAGGTTAATCCGTTGCAGGCAGCAAAATTAGACCTAGGCTACAAAATGTGATAAATTATCAAGTTAGAAAAACCAGTCTTAAGTTGAAGCCAATCAATACATTAGTAACATCTTCCCACTAGATAGAGCTAATCCCTATCTACGGACATAGGGATTAGCTCTATCTAGTGGGCCCAACTGTGTAGGAACCTGAAGACGGAGATAAAGTCCCATTTCCGAAACGTCGTTTTACGTTTTATATTTACTAGACGATGGATAATATCCAAGAAAATTTTTATTCAATTGACTCTTCTCTCAAGATTATTTCTGACTGCAATACAACAACCAATATATTACCATACTTGATCTAAGTTCTTATCTATTAAAACCACGTCTGGCTGTTTTATTTTAAAACTCTGCTAGAGGACAGCGTTTTATAATTTCCAACAAACAGCCATCTTTGCTGTTTACTTCTCCTGGAGTATCGGCAACACGCATGCACAGTTCATGTTTATGTTTGCGGTTTGTAAACATCGTTAGCAAGATCTGATGACTCTACACTTTAATAAACACGCACTTACTCTAATCATCCTCTTAGAATTATAAGATCGAAAAAATGACATTTTCCAATAAAAAAAATGACTACGAAGAAGATCAGAGAGAAATATGGATAAAACTGGCTCAGGGTAGTGTCCAGTGGCGGGCTTTGGTATTTGTGGAGTTTATCCTTCGGATTCTGAAATCACAACGTTCGTTAATTCCAAAATAATACATCGCATGTAAAAATTTACGTATTCAGCTAAAATATATCACAGAACCACAAAAAAAAAATCCTCTAGTTAAAACAGCCAGTTCTATTGAACAGGTTTCGAAGCCAGTACCCATGGTTTCCTTATTGTTACGTATTTCAGTAAAATGTAAAAAGGGTTTTTACACAAAAAGAAAAAGCTATTGTGACGAAAGGATACAGGTTCTGGTAACTGGTTAGCTCCCCATTTGTGTTTGCATCGCTAAAATCCTCTCATGAAAAAGCTTTTATACTTAAAAACCTGTCCCCTGACGTTATGATTCTCGCAAACCGCTCAAGAACGCGAATTATGTAAGATTCACTACTCAAGTCTCCAAACGAAACTATAAAAAACATTACGTAAAGTATTGACTGCAAGGTTACGTGGACATTTGCCTTGGGACACTGTAATTATCGATATTATACGAAAAGCACAGAAATATTTTTTGCAGCCGACCTGATTGATTGCCAGTCGCTTTACGTAAACATGGTGTAATCTAATCGATTTTTTTTATATGTTGTTACATGTTCAGTACGAAGAACACATCAACATAAATCAACGAAAATAAGACATAGTTCAAATATTTAACTAAAGCAGTAATCATCGTTAAACTTGTTTCATTTCGGTTTCACTTCTGTAAGATCTGTTCCAATTATCCTAGCATTCAGCGAGTTCGTTTCGAGGATTTCGTATAACAAAACCACATACATTCAGAGACAATATTAATTTTAATTTTTACTGTCATACCTACATAAGAGTCTTTTTTTTTTTAAAAAAAAAAGAAAAGATAGCCGCTCAGCTGATCAAAATTTGCTCACCTTTTTTGAAACATGAAATTTAAATACCGTGTTCATAAGAGATCGCCATTGAAACATTTCCTTCGGCAGTCCAAATCCTCGCGTTCCAATTCATGATCTACTTTCATATCTCCGTTCCATCGACACTGCTAGGTTCAGAAGATCAGAAACATTTTAAAAATGCGTTCTTTGTCACTTTGTACGCAGTATCGCTCTTTGACGTCCATTAACGATACAAAGCTAATTATAAATTATTTTATAGGCACGTGAGATATTCAAAGTCGTGAAATCACAATCAAGTACATCGCTTTAATATTACTTATAATTTCTGTATTTGAATGTTCTAACTCTGATAATAACGAGATGAAAATTTTATAAACACAGTGTAATAAGTAATTTGTTTCTGTTAAGTTTCTCACTTGGATCTGTGCCAAACAATGTCAGATAAAACTTTTAATTTCTTATCACATCGTACTATTACAAATACAACATTTTTCTTTAAATAATCTGTTTCTACATAAAATTTAAAACAATGCTCATACAGGCTACCGTTTTTTTTTTCATTAATCTTAAAATTCCTGAGTTAAACAATTTAAAATACACCCTTTTAATAAATTTTACGTCTCGTATGTAATGTCCTTTTTGTGAACACGTAAATTCTGTTTACGAAATAAAATAAATAAACGCGCGAAACATCGACAATTTCATTGTATTTCAATAGAACTAAAACAGAATTACCAGGACGGGCCCTGACGTGGTGTTAACCAATCCCGATAGATAGCTGAACCCCCTACAAGAACTACAGGCACTACGAACTGTTGATTCCGGCTTCGGGTAAACAATCAACAGGTGTCCGTCGCCCCCCGCTCGGCTCTCGTCGAATCGTCCTCCAGCTGGGGGTGTGTGGCACTTTGGCCCGCAGATTCTACTCCGCGGCAATTTCATGAACTGCCTTCCAACAATGCAGTAATCGACGTACAGAAATAATCTAATCGGCCCATAAGACTGCATTTAACCACAAAATCTTGTTCGGAAATCCTGCCGGGAAAAGACCACGGCGTAGATAAGAGAATAATATTAAAATTTATTTAAAATAAATTAAGTTTGAAACGTAGAGGATTCATTTGGCTCAGAATTGGATCAAGTGGCTGGGTCTTGTGACCACGATATTATTATTATTATTATTATTTAGTGTTCTGTCTGACGACAGGTCCATATGAGCAGGATCCTTCCATCCTTTTCTCGGACTGGGACCTGTTCATATACGTTCTTGGCAGATGATCCAGAAGTGGTTTGCCATTGCCTTCTTCTGTGTGTGAATGGAGTAATTGTTGGGATGCCACGGAGGAAAACTCCGTGTTGCCTAGACCACGGCCTTGCCCAACACAAGTTATAAATTCGGGCACCGCCGGGAATCGAACCCGAGACCCCAGGATTACAAGGCCATGGAATTCGTCAGAAAATCAAGAAAGATGGGACCACATGTTTTTCGCAGACTACGACAATTCAATGATGATCTTGTGGGCTAAAAGGTGTTGTGGTGTGGAATAAGGGATTATTGTAATCTTTTTGTATTTGGAAGGAGACAAGTCATGATGTCCGGAGATTAGTGAATGGACCTACAGAATGCAGAGTATCGAAATACAAAGACAGAATGAACGGATTTAGTAACTAATTTTTAGTGCATTTCAAAGTAAACACCAAAGCCCCAACAATTTATTAACCTCTGTTCTGACAAAAGGCAGGAAGATAAAACAATGCAGAACATTAGTTATTCATACACATTCATTCAACAATACGTTTTGCACAATGCAATACAGAATAATCTAATCATATTTGAATGAAATGAGAACAAATGACATTTTGACCGGTACAATTCTCGCGTGTCCTATATTTTCAGAATATTCTCCATGACAACAGTTCTATTTGAATAGAACAATTTTAACGATTGCATTTTGTGGAAAAATGTACATGACATAATTAATTCAGATTAAAAATGAAGTCATGTTTTTTTTTAAAAAAAACTAGTCATCTTGAGCAAACAAAGTACAGATCTAGAATATAAAATTAGTCTCTATCTTATTTTTCATTTGACACAAAAAAAAATACGACGGCAAATATTATTAACCACGAAGTTTTCCATTCAACACTTGGACAGGCAACTCCCTCAGCGATTTTAAAGTGAAACTGACCATTCATTCACCTTCACGTGGAGGAAACTTTAAGAATGCACGGAGCTTGATTTCCCACAGGTATTTCAGACTCTTGCTTACTAAGCACTTTTACGTTCTACATTTAACCATTTTAAGGTCAGTCGCAAGTGAACGTATTGTACCACCTGCTTTAACAATTAATAACTCTGTATTTTGCCTACAGAGTATTTATGAGTTTCATATGAGTCTCACAATAAACAGCGATTATTTCCTTAATCAGCGTTAACCAGTTGATCTTTGTAATGGTGAAGTGTAGTGTTTTCTTCGCGGTACGGACTGAATCTTTAAATATTATTCAGATTCCTACGTAGTGTATGTATGTGTTTCGTGCGATTCTCATTATAAACAGTGATTATTTCCTTAAACAGCGTTAAAAAGTTGATCTTTGTAATGGTGAAGTGTAGTGTTTTCTTCGCGGTACGGACTGAATCTTTAAATATTATTCAGATTCCTACGTAGTGTATGTATGTGTTTCGTGCGATTCTCATTATAAACAGTGATTATTTCCTTAAACAGCGTTAAAAAGTTGATCTTTGTAATGGTGAAGTGTAGTGTTTTCTTCGCGGTACGGACTGAATCTTTAAATATTATTCAGATTCCTACGTAGTGTATGTATGTGTTTCGTATGATTCTCATTATAAACAGCGTTAACCAGTTGATCTTTGTAATGGTGAAGTGTAGTGTTTTCTTCGCGGTACGGACTGGGTTCTTAAATAATTTCTATCCCAGCTTCCTACAACATCATGTCGCCATGATGTAATGCTAGTTATTGATTGCTCGTGTCTTATCTGCGGTCCGTAATGTTTGTTGGCAACGCGGCATTACAAGTTTTTCACGTGTGAAACGAACGAAAATTAAATTATAGCTTCATTCTGATAATTTTTATACCATTGTCGTAGTACAGGCCAGCCCTGCTTTTAAGCTATGACGAAGTAATTAAGGGAAGATACAATTTGGGATATTTTTGTTCCTATTTAAAAACTTTTATCTTTCAATTTCGTGCGTAAAAAACTATAAATTTAAATATACAGAAAAGTTACCCAATCTTTTACATGGGTGCGAGAAAGTCATCTCTCGTCCGAAGAAAGAACATCTAACCCTTACGTTACATGGAATTAAAATTATCATCGATTAATAAAAAAGTTTCCGACTAAATCCATGGAGCTAAGTACTTTTTGGGAAACCAATATAACAGCTAATCAAAAAATTCTCCACCTCTTATGGAATCCAAAATTATTCTCCAAACTACGCCTAGGTTCTGAAAGATCTTTACCCTTCAGGCCTTCCAACAAAAATTCTTTACGTACTTCTCAGTTCTCATGCGTGCTACACGCCCTTCTAATCTAATTCTCGTTGATTTGATCATCCTAATAATAACCGGTTAAGAGTACAAAAATATGGATCTCCTAACATCGTAGTTTTCTTCAGGATTCTGTATTACAGGTATGCTACGATCAACAGACTGTCTGGGAGACGTACGAACACTATAGTCGGAACGTTGGCATCACTGAACGATATCTACTGTGGTATTTGCGTATAAGCCGACTACGTCACTGTTCATATCCCAAGCATATGTCGCCTCGACATAGGTTACATGATGTATGCAAAGCCATTTAGCGTGTCGGGAAAATTATCGATTCATTACGTAATAATGCACTTTATGTGATGGATACTGTTGAAATCACAATTCGTTTGAATATTACTTTTTTTGTCAGAAGGATTGTCGATCAGAACATAACAAATTAATTAAAAGTGTTTCAACATTGTTTCTGATGCTAGTGATAACTTTGTGAAAAAATTATGAAAGGCTTTGAATTTATTAAAAGTCAGCGGGAAACTCCAAGTACACCCAAAACACTATAAATGACTATCAAATAGAACAAACGTCATAATTTGTCTTCTTCACTAAATATTAATCTAATCAAATAACATGGGGTTTGAGTGGCATGTAACACGCATGGTAGGAATGTAAAATTTAGTCGAAAACCTCGATGATAAGATACCACTTTAAGAGATTCAGTCTAGATGTAAGAATTATATTAAAATGGGTTTTAAGAATAAAGTGTGAAGGTTGTGGATTGGATTAATGTGGCTCAGGACAGAGTCCTGTGGTGGGCTGTTGATAATACTGTAATCTAATTTTTAGTCTATTAAATGGTCGGAGATTTTGTCGATTGCCTGAGCGACTATCAGCTTCTCAAGGACTGTGCTTAATTCAGTTTGTGTTTTTTGTTAAATTAAAATCTTTCGATCTGTTGTAAAGAAGATTTATAGTCTATTTGTAAAATACATTGAAATAATCGATTAGATTCCATCGTACCCGATATATGATTCCTGTTAAACGATGCTACTTGTCGTACGGGGTGAAATGGTTGCTGATTTGTATACATTTATTTTATTCAATAATACTCCCATGACGTCACAGCTAATCTGACTTTAAACCAGACCTTCGAGTATGTGTCTTGATACATATGCTGGTCTGATAAGATCAGAGATCGCCAATATAGTCTTATCAAACCATCACATATCAAGAAACAAGTAAGGACATCTCGTATCAGACGCGATAATCACGCATTGCCCAAAATAAATCTTAAAGTTCCATTCACTTCAGGTATCACCTGCGTTTTATACTTAGGGAAGGGTTAATGGATCATGGTAAAATCCAGTAAAATCCAACAATTTCAAGATTAATGTAAATGGATTTAAACTACATATGCGGATTGTCTTGGAGGTGGGATATTATGTTATACTTTATTCTGGCAAGGAGGTAAATATGTTCGACTGTACTAATTTTCAAACATCTTTCAAAGATAATACTTAAGCCCAACATAAAATACATTAATTACAAAATATATAATTAATTATCTATATCCCAACCTTATTTCATAAGATCCATTTTAATATTACCATCTCATATACGCCTTGGTCTTCCGAGTGGTCTCATTTCTTAAAGATTTCCTGTCACAAATTTGTAAGCATTTCTCGTCTTATCCACGCGTTCTACATGTCCTCCTAATAAATTTTGGTTAAGAGTAAACATTTTCTCCTCTCACTTTATACCTCTTTAGGTCAAAATTTCCCTTAGGCACCCTGTTTCGACACATCCCCTATCTGTTTTATTCCCTCAAAGTGTGAGACCGAATTTCACACCCATACAAAGCAACAGGTAAAATTATAATTTTGTGTATTTTAATATTTGCCATTTTACATCGAAGACTGGAATATAAAATACTTTAATTGTATTATTAAAATATGGGAAGGAAAAACATTAATTTGAAAGAAATCAGAATCGATTAAATGTACATAAAAATTTGAGTAGTTTAAATGTCATACTTGGTGACGAGTTATATAATAAACAATCCTTCAAAAACCAATGTTTGCGTGACGATGTATCAGCTACCTTTGCTTATTTCCCTCCATTTTATTATGGTATCCTGATATTTTCATTTGTATTTTTAAAAAATTGCACTAGAGTAACACAATACATGATATATTAAACTAACGCGAACTGCAGATAAAAGCAAAAACACGTCTACGTTGTTAAATTTTAAAGTAATTACGCGTAACATGATATATATTCCTCTACTCTGACAAAAATGAGCTGTTCAAAATGTTGAATGGGGCAGAAGACAGCGATGGTACAGTGAGGCTTAATAAGGCACGTTTCCAGACGACGTTTCTGATTACCATTAAAACTTCGGAAAGCGGAAGATTTATGCAGGCTATCTAAGCGGAATTCCGCTTCAATGGAACGGATTTATGTAACCAACATTACGCACTTACAGAAATAATTACCAAGACACAAATGAAAAAGAACTAGAATTTCTAAAAAAAATGTATAAGTTAAAATTTCTAGCATTTAAAGTGTTAAATGCATAATTAACACATATTTTAAAAAATCAAACTCCAGACACTTTTACATGAGGACCGAACAATAAAAGTAAGAGCCACAAATCAGAATTAGAAACATCGAAATAAAATTCATGAGACAAACACAAAATTATACTTTTTATTGTCAAAGTTTTTAAAAAAGCTTTGTCTGCTATTAAATGCCATTCGCCTCCGAAACACAACAAAATAAATGCTTACGGAGAAATATCGCTTTAGTTTCATCAAATAATTGTCTTCATCATTTGTTAATGCATTTCGACTACAGACTTCATATTCGTTATGAAACTCACGGTGTCCTCGAACGACGTTCACGAAATTAAAACACAGGGCTGATCAAGTCTGTCTGTCCGTCCGCATCATCCAACTCGAGAACAGCTGGACGGATTTGGATGAAATTTGGTATGGACGTTTTCCCGAATTCAAAGCCTTCTAAATTTACGCGAATTCTCTCAACAAACAGTTTCATACAAACAGACGAATCAGTAAAAATTACGGAGAATGACGTTTAAAACATACTTTCATGGATTTTGGTAAAAATCTGTGGAAATTTCTCATTTGCATGTGAAATCTCTTCTTCTACGAATTACAACTTTCCAGTAATGTTATTTAGATAATCCTCTGGCATTAAAGGTTAAATATTAGCGCAAACACAACACCTGGAAGATATGAAGGCATTACACGATGCTCATTCAAAGACTGGAACTTCATGAATATCTATGCACTTTAATTTCAAATGTGTGCAGAAGATCTAAGCAGCTGTAAACCCAAACACGCAAACAAAATTATCAAATTCCAAAGAAGCCTACAAAGCAGACGATGACGAATAAGAATATGTCTGTCCATTGGTGATGCTAACACTGATGATGGAGGCAGCAAGTTCCTATGAAACGTCGGTCATCGTCTACCAGATTACACGATCCTGCATCCCATTGGACAGACTTGCTCAAGCGTATAGAATGATTTAGAGGAAAAAAAAAAAATAAATCCCTGTTCTGAACGGTGAGATTAATAACTGATGTTAGAACGTCATGGTTATTCGGGAGGTCCGGGTTCAAAACTCGGCCCGGATACCGGATATCCTAACTGAAGTTTTACGTGGTCTTCCTCAGGCCGGGAAATGCGACGTGAAACAAAGTACAAATACATGAATAAGTGTTTACTCACGAGTTCCATCGAACCGCGTTGCTATGGTATCGAGGAAAGTGTTCTGTGGCGCTAGCAGTCCCTTTCTGGCAGGCATCAGGAACAAACCGGGGACCACCAGACCGGCGGCCCTACAAAAAAAAAAGGCACCACATTTAACGACGCTTTCTCAAATTAACAGGTTACAAAATGCCAGGAGAATTGATACTTTTAAGGATCAGATGCGTGGGACACGTAGCACGCATGGGTGAGATGCGAATATGGAAGGAAAAGACCACGTGAGAGATATATATAGTTGCAGCTGGGTGGATAATATTAAAACGGACATAGGGCACGAGGGTGTGGACTGGAGGAAAAGACCACGTGAGAGATATATATAGTTGCAAAAGTGGATAATATTAAAACGGACATAGGGCACGAGGGTGTGTACTGGAGGAAAATACCACGTGAGAGACATATATAGTTGCAGCTGGGTGGATAATATTAAAACGGACATAGGGCACGAGGGTGTGGACTGGAAATTAAATGGGTCAGTGGCAGGAAACAAGGTTAAAATATGCGGGTTCCAAAACGGTGGGAAATTGTTTGACCACTTGAGGAAAGAACAGCTTGTAATGAGAAACACCGTTCCAATGAGTTAACTGCTGATTTCCCACAATAGATCAGCCACGAAACCCGAACAAAATATATTTAAATTTAACTTAAATTTCAAATTGTGGGTTAGTGGCTTCAGGATATAATAAAACATAACATTTACATAAAAAATCTTAATAACTAAACACTTCAAAGATGCAGAAAGACACTTTGATGTAGTCCACTGTTGTCGTCACTAAGAACTATCTACAAGGAGCAAAAACGCCTCATCCATTTAACGCACAAAACAGGAATATCGGTTCACCCATTTCCTTACATCGTCTCCAAAATATCAAATTTTCTTTCGGAGGGCAAAAAAAAAAATTAAAAAAAATTAAAAAAAAAATTCGTCCGTCAGATTCGATTAATTCTCATATCGATTCACTACGCACTACATTACAGTAAAGTTCAAATAATAATTTGTCATAAAATATTTCATAGATCGAAAATAAAAAAAGGTGTAAAACTTGTGGATGCCGGTTTTGAAAACTTCGTTCTATAATTTTATTAAATTGTCAGCACTGAGTCTTTCAAGTTGTCTGATAACAGATGTAATGCACTTTGCCTTATCTTCATTTTTTTTTAATTCATTGAGGAGGGGGTGAGTTTTGCTATAAAATTCTCCCTTCGCAACGGGATCGAAGTATTCTGAGCGTGACAGAGAGAGGTTAACAACAGGTAGATGTTCAGCTACAAACAGAATTTAACAATGACAGCCACAAAGGCAGACACAATTTAAATTTTAAATGTTTATTTCGCAAGAGAGAACAGAAATGTAAAACACATTCTTTGGGGTGGGGACACTAAATGTCAGAAAATTTATCGTTAAATAAATCAAAAGGCGATGGAGTAAAAACACGATGAACCAGCTACCGACTTCTGGATATGAGAAAAATAAAAACTATTCTAAGAAATTATCTGCTTTTTGACGGAACAGAAGTTCCTTTACCACGACCATAAGAACCCGCGGCAGGCCCGTGTCCTGAGACACAAAACTTCCATTTTAATATTATCTTCACCATTACGTTATCTGAGTGACATCCTCTGTTTAGGATTTTCAACTGAAACTTTGCAAGCATTTACAATCTCGCCCTCTCTGCCTTCATAAATAAGATAATACAGGGTGTGTCATTTAAAGTAACCACGTACACCGGTACAAAAATCAACCATAAGTAGGTTCTTCCCTGTGTAAAAAAACTCCCCCAATTTCCCCCATGACACTCGAGTCAAAGTCATCGTAGTTGCTAAGCCGCTGACAACGCCAGATGCTCAGAAGCTGTGCAGATGCTAACATGGTGTATTCACTAACAGAACGTGTGTTAATTCTCGATGGCAGGATAATATTAAAATGGATCTTTGGAAACGGGGTGAGAGGATGCGGATTGGATTCAACTGGGTGAGAACAGGAACCAGTGGCGGGCTCTTGTGAACACGGCAATGATCATTCGGTTTCCGTGAAAGACGGAGATTTTCCTGAGCAGCTATTAGCTCCTGAAGAAGGACTCTTCTCCACCGAGTGAGTCAATCGTGTTTGTCACTGTCAGACTGAGCCCACAGTCTGACCAACTGCCACCACGCACGGTAAAACAGAGGTATCGATTGTCATCTTGCCACATACGCGTGCGGGGTGAACAAACTGCCAGGATTTATACGCACCGTCACGCAACATTTCGGAGGGAGCAAGTTGGCACACCTTGGAACACCCTCGTTTGAACCCAGTGGTCGGCAGGCCGTCAATACCGAGGCCCCTTTCTGCACCCGCTGTTAACAACTCCACACAGCGGAGTCGTCTATTAGAATCCGACATTCGCTCATATGGTCACGAAATAAACCGCGATTATGTAACCCCAAGGTTCATTACCGCATTCACAACAGCCCATCATTGGTCTCTATCACAAACCACATGGATTCAGACCACAACTTCCGACTAGTTTTCTTTAATATACACTTTAATATTATCCTGCCACATATATCAGTCTCTTCTGAGTGATAACGTCCCTTAAAGATTTCAAACCATAAAATTCTGCACGCATTTCTCTTTTCCTCAAAGAATAAAAAATTATACAGCAGTTTTCTTCAGTCTCCCGTCACTTCATCCCTCTTAAGAAAAATATTCTCCTCAGCATCCCCCTTCACAAAGACCCTCAACAGTGCAAATGTGATCTCCAATATCATCAGTAGTAGATACAGCACAGTCACATGTGGTTTCAATATGGTTCGATCCAAAGACCTCAATGTCTCTAACTCATGACGATCGCCAAAATACCACACAACAATTTGTTTCTGATTCACATCGCTTTCCAATTACGGCTGACAGGAACAGAAACAAGCCAGCACTCAGCCTCTTTTCACTCCTGTTATATCTCTACTTAAATCTTCGTCCGACAGGAGCATTTTTCCCCAACATGGCCGCCCTTCCGTAATACGTGTATAGAAATTTAGGATGGCTCATAAAATGTATTTGCCTGCTGCCTCCATAATCAGGGCGATAGCCCCCCAAAATAATAATAATAACTAGATGGCTTAGGGAACCCGAAGGTTCATCACCGAATTAACCAAAGCCCTCCACCGGACCCTGTCCTGGGCCAACCAAATCCAGTCTCCTTCAACTCCTATCTCCCATAGATCCCGCCTGAGATTATCCTCCCATCTACGTCTAGGTCTCTCCAGAGGTCTCTTCCCCTCAGGCTTCCCAACCAATACCCGGTGCACACCTCTTGTCCCATCCATGCGCGCTACATGCCCAGCCCATCTCATTCTTCTCGACTTAATCACCCTGACAATA
>NW_019060008.1:1522503-1566565 GCF_000696155.1 Zootermopsis nevadensis | reverse complement strand
CATCGCCCTGATGACGGAGGCAGTATGACCTCTGAAACGTTGGTTAACATCGACCAGACTACACAGCGCAATAACCCAGAATACGGATATCTTCATTCGAGGGTTACTTCAAAAGTCATGGCAACTAATTTTTGGGTGGCAAACACGTTATATTGAAGAAAGTTCAAAATATACATATGAAAGGGCACGACATACTCCTCCGATTGGCGTAGTCAGATCAGGTGGGTGTGAATGGGTGTAGTTATAGTAGGCAAGAAAATAGGCACATTACGGAATGACCGTTTCAAGAAACTTTTACGACGTTGGAGAATAGAAGTACTCCACCATCCTCCATATTCTACCGACCTTTCGCCATGTGACTATAACTTAATACCCAAATTGAAACAGCCATTGCGAGGGAAACGCTTTCGTACACGAGGACATTTCCAACGCAGTTCGGCGCGAGATGGCAAGATTTGGAGATGGTGAAGCTGATGGTATTCGCCATCTTATTGAAATACAACGAATGCGGAAACTGAAAGTAACCCCAATAATCACAGGAGCAACTGGAAATGTCTCCAGGTCACTCAGGAAATATTTGGCCAACATCACGGGCGAACACGACATCAGGGAACTTCAGAAAACTGCCATTCTAGGATCTTCATACGTCATTCGAAAGACGCTGTCGTAAAATAAAATTATATAATACATGTAATACATATTAAAAACAATATGGATCCCGGAAATAGCTGCTGCCCTATGTACCTTAGGGACAAGGTCTGTCCCGGGTACATGGAAGTACATACCCCATAAATGGTGAACAGATGGGATAATAATAGGGCCCAATTGTGGGCTCTGTTTTGGTGTAATGCACTAAAAATGTCCTGTGGGTGCCATAACATATGTTAAAACATATTTTGATGAAGTGATATATTGAAATAAATTTCTGTGAATTAGAAAAATAATAAACAGATGAAAATGTGGAATTAGACGGAATGAAAGGACTAATTTGCAAAGCGGAAAATGTTTTATCACCGCCCCCGATCAGTTTGTAATTTTTCCTGTCCCAACAGCGGTGTGGTTTGTTTCGCGGGGACGGACGAAAGGTATCGATTGATCTCTCGACGCAATTTAAACTGTAAATGACCGTTCTTGACCAGAAAGATAAGATACGGGTCTGTTCTGGCGATAAAAGGTCTACGTCCGAGGCTGACAGCAAATCAGTAGATGGGAATCTGAACGCTGTAATCATTCAAACATCTTCCGCTCCATACACTCAACATTGTCAAGGCCCACCACTTTAATATTATCTTCCCACATTTAGCTTCTCTACGCAGTTTTCTGTCCCTCAAGTCTTTAAAATAAAACCATGCACAGGGATTAGCAAAAATTGCTTTCCCTTACAGAAATGTTAAAATTTACCTACCAAGTCTGTTAGTTCTCATATTTTAAAAATAATTTTAATAATGTCCTCCAATATACCCTTAAGGTCTCTTTGTGATATCTTTCCTTCAGGTTTCAGACTAGGTGGATGCTACCTTCAATCTCTGGGCGATGAGTTGTCGCCCTGATGATGGAGGCAGGATCCACCTCCGAAATTTCGGTCAACATCTAAAAGACTACATGACGTAATATCCCAGAAAGCAGTCCTTTTCACGTTCGCCGCCTTGAGAACCAAAAATCTCGCCAGAATTATCTTGTTTTTCTGCTAAAAGGCGAAAAAAATATATAAAATGACGTACCTTAACGTACAAAGTTGATTCTACAGACGGCGTGCGAGTGTGGAGTTTGCAACATTTGGTATGACGTTTATCATCCTGAGACACTTCTTCCTCGCCGTCCTGGTTCACTTGGCTGCAACATTGCGCCAGTAACGTCGCGCGTTCACACAAACCCGTTTAAATTATCACCTCTCGCCAAAGAGACTTAAAACGGTTGCAATGGACCACCAAAGTGACGCAGTTCCAGACACACATTCCAGCCGACTGTCGACAAGCGTAATGAACTGCTACAAATCCACGCCATTTACAGATACTCGCGTTAATGTAAAATTTATTTAAACTTAAAATATGCCATTCTGACCATCCATACTGATTTTCCATTATTTTAAAAATTACATTCAGTTTACTTTTACCAAACTTAATGCAAGTTACGTAAAAATATTAAATTTTGCATTGATATTATTTATTGATAAACCTTACGTTTAATGATAGAAGGAATGATTACGAAAAAATAAAGATATAATTATGGAATTTGTAGACTTGGAGAAGGCTTTTGACAACGTAAAGTGTTGAGAAAGGTGGGACTGAAATATAAAGATAGACGAGTTATTTGCGGTATTTATAAGCGTCAGGAGGCCATAATGAGAGTGGAGAATCGAGAAAGACGAAAATATAAAGATAGACGAGTTATTTACGATATTTATAAGCGTCAGGTGGCTATAATGAAAGTGGAGAGTCAAGAAAGACGAATTTATTAAAAAGGGAGTAAGACAAGGTTGCAGCCTATCGCCCCTGCTGTTTAATTTGTTTGTTGAGGAAGAAATTAAGGGCGTGAAAGGAATTTCGGGATAGGAATAAAGGTTCAAGGGGAAAGGATAGCAATGTTAAGGTTCGCTGATGATATTGCCCTTTTGGCTGAAAGGAAGGAATATTTAGAAAAATCATTGAATCGTATGAATAGATTACTCAGTGAGGAGTTTGGCTTAAGGATAAACAAAATCAAGACGAAATTTGGAGCAGCAGAAATGAGAATAATGATCCGTTAAATATCAAAATTGGGAAAGACACAGTAGAAATACTTAAGGAATTCTGTTATTTAAGAAGCAAAATGGACGAAACAAGGAAGACATTAGCGAAAAGAGCCTTCTTCAAAAAGAGAGGTCTACTAGTGTCAAACATTGACCTGGAATTAAGAAAGACTTTTCTGAAGTTATTTGTTTGGAAGCGAAATATGGTCAGTGAGAAAGGCAGAAAGAATGAGGGTAGAAACATTTGAAATGTGGTGCTATAGAAGGATGTTGAAAATTAAGTGGACTTATAAAGTACGAAATGAGCTGGTCTTAGACGGGATAGGCGAAGGAAGAATCTTACGAGAAGAAGAGATACGATGGTGGGACACTTTCTGAGGCACCCAGGATTGGTTAATTTGGTAATGGAAGGAACAGTTGAAGGGAGGAATTTTAGGGGGAGACAAAGATTGGAAAATGTGACGTAGATTTTTGAGGATGTGAGCTGTAGAAAATATGTGGAAATGAAGAGACTGGCGCAAGATAGACGGAAATGGAGGACCACATCAAAGCAGTCGAAAGACTGACGACAAACAAACAAATTACTTGTATATTTACCGGTAACTGCGTCATGTAAATATAATAATAATAATAATTCAGTTAATTTAGTTAAGTGCGTGACGTGGCAACAGTCAAATAATTTCAAACACGGCCAAGCACTAAAACAAAACGAAATTCTAGAAAGTAAATAATATAAAATTTAGAGATTAAATACGAGAATAAAATGTAACGTAAAAATCAGGTTCAAGATGTACAATGTAAGACGTACAGATAATGGCGAAAGATAAGTTAAAAAATACAATTTAATTATAAGTAATGTTTCAGAATATTCTTCTTAAACATTTCAACGTCACTGGTAGCAGAAACCTAACTTAAATCAGCCTGCGTTACTAATAAAAGACAATATCTTCAATAATTTCTTGATCTGAAAGTTTCTTTGAACAGCCTTCTTAAACACATTCCGAACAGGTAAGTGCAGTGTTTTGACTTGTAACAAAGAGAACAGATAAATAATAGAAATATATTCACGAGAAATCCTCCTTCAAAAACATCCAACAAAATCCCATTACATGTGACCGTGACTGGAGACTCCAGTATAGGGTTTCTACGAGCAGGTGGCTCCAGGAAGCCTGACATTAATTCCAGCACGAGCAGAAGTTGAACAGCGTAATTTTATATTTCAGTTAAGACACGTTTGCAAATCATCGATAAGATATCACATCAGGAAAATATATTGGATATCGATATGGATTCAACGCATCGATATATCGCGTAATTTCTTAGTACCATAAAACTGATTCTAAGACGCGTTTAGCTTGAAAAATAAAAAAAAATGTAACTTAAAAATGAAAGTTTAGAAGCAATGCACAGTATTTAAGTTTGGATTTTATTTAAATTACTTAAAACGTTTTATTAATATTACGACAATACTTAGTATAAATAAAAACATAATACAGCGTTTTATATCACATTTAATTAACTAACTCGTAATTTTAAAAAAAAGTCTAAACAGATTAATCGATTCCATATCGATATATAGGCCTATATCTCCGGCATCGATACAGAATTCCATATACATCGATATCCTTAAAATGTTGTACATTTGCTTATAATTCATGTGCAGACAGTCTTGTACTGAAACTAATTATATTTTTGATTTTAGAATGTTGAAATAGTGACACTTAAGTGATAATATCCAAGACCTTAAACATGATAGATGACCGAGTATAATCGTGTTACAAGCTCTGACAAGACGTCGGCCTAGAATCATATTGAATAGCGTTTCCAAATATCAAGTGGCGTTAAAATCAAAATGGAAAAGTAACTATTAAATTCCTTAAAATTAGCATATTTTCTGCATATTTTTAAAATGAATTATTCTGGATAGGTTCTTTCATAAAACGAATAAAATAAAAGAAATTTGATCATTATATGTGTCAATATTTATTTTAATTAGGAAGTTAATTTTGATAAAAAAACCCTTTTCTTATGCGAACAGACCGTAATTTTAAATTAGAACCTTTAATGTAATATGCGCTGTGACTGTCGAATCTTTTTTGTATCGATATTTTCTCCTTTTTTTGGATTCTGATAGTCAAAAACTGCACCAAACAAACAAATATAATAAATATAACTTAATAAATCCATCGTACATTTTTAGGAGTTAATAAAATCAAGCATCTATTAAATAAAGTCAACAGACAGACATAGCTTAATGGAGCTGATTCAAAATTGCATTTACTTATTACTATTGCTGGTTACCACTACGAAATATCATTTTTCTCTTAATTTATACGGCATAATCTCCGGATCACACGGAGATCTCCTCATCATCGCTCGAATCCGCGTTTTCAAAGAATCCCAGAGAACACACACACACACACACACACAGACACTCGTAATAACGCGAGTGTTCCGGCAGGAAGACACTTCCGACCAGAGTCCCGCGAGTTTGATTCCGAACTGAAGGAAGATCTCATCGGACGGACGTCGTCTCCCGGGCAACCGGTAGTCACAGGTCGAGCCCGTCGGAGCATGCGCACCCCTGGACTCCCCCGCCCCCCAACCGGCCACCTCTCAGAGATATTCGACGTCTCTTCTCCGGACCCAGAGCGTCCTGGACAAACTTCTGTCCAAAGTTGGTCCATCCCATGGCGACAGGTGGGTATATTTTTTTTTTACAAACTGTACAAGATGTGTATTTTTCTCCGGTTGTTACGCTCCTAACAAGACGGCAACTCATTATTCATTGAGTTTATTTCTGTAACTTACTTTAAAACGTTTATTTCCGATGAACTGGTGATAATGAATGATGATTTGGAACGAATGTGGAAGGAAACGGACTATTTTAAGTGACTGAGATTTCATGTTCCTGCAGCTGCGAGTCTGAAGATGGCTACTTCCAGGTTATCGAGCCGTGCTGTGTGATGAAAGTTTATCGACGTTTCAGAGGTTCTTTCTGCCTCCATCATCAGGACGCTAGCTTCTACGACCCTAGGATCCACACTTTGGGCGCGAGACGTATTACCAGAGCAGAAGTGAAATATATTAAAACGAGCAAATGTAGGAAAATGAGGGGTTTGAATCTGGGGGTGGCCTGTAATACCATAACATTCGTACCAAGTTTAATAAAAATCGGTCAACTGTTTCGAAAGTTAAACTGACGAAAATAGGCTAAAATAAATAAGCAGTTATTACATTCCGGAAGTTGAATTCTGTGTTGTAAGTGTTGAATAATGCGACGTTAATTACCGTAAAATACAGATTGATACAGGCATACCTCGTTTTATTGCGTTTTTACAAATTGAAGGTTTGTGCTCAGTTCGTGTCTCTGTGTCACATTTTGGTAATTCTCGCATTGTTTTTTTAGACACAAAGCTATTGTACACTTAATAGACTACAGTATAGAGTAAACATAACTTTTATATGCACTGGGAAACCAAAAACTTCTTGAGACTCGCTTTATTGCGGTGGTCTGGAACCGAAATATATCCGAGGTATGCCTGTATTTGATGTTTTAAAATGTTGTTCAGTACATTCACAGTGATCCTTCGGACCTGTAGGCTGACTTTCTATTACCAACTGTTGACATGCTGCACCATTGTGACAAAGGACAGGCAAAACATTAGCGTATCAATTACATTCCCATATACGACGTTTATGTTTCAGCTCTGATGACGGAGGCAGCACGTACCCCACTAATCGTTGGTATCTACGCACAAGTGCAGAAGACAATCATCGATAAATTTCAAGTAACCAGCCTGTAATCTTAGAAATCATGCGAATTATTACCTGCGAATTCCGTTTTTGTTATTCCTAGACGTGGGTCGAGATTTCGATGCTACAGACACTGAACGCAGTAGCCACTGGAGGACAATCAGAGAAGAAACACAAAGCAAAACGTGTTGGAAACACCTGCAGTGTCACACTACTTACAAAATACGCTCAGGGTTCCCAGATGGGCTGGTCTTGTAACCTTCCTACAGCAAATCCCCTGTCGTGGGGTGAAAAGGAATGTACAGTTGCTACAAAGAGTTTCCGTAGCACACAGAGACAACTACAGACAAAAAGGCAAAGATGTCCCTGCGCCTAAAAAAAGCGATGACATGAAGACGTATGGGGGGAGTGGAGATATAGCTCCACGTTCTCGCCGGACCCGTATCGATGGATAAAAAGGCTGAAGTTAATCATAGGAAAAAAAAAACGTCCGATAGGATATAAAAATTCTGTGCTTATATTTCGCTTTGTTTAAATTCATGACATCGAATGCAGACCAAGGGCTACATTCGCTGTCTCAGTTGTCTGTGATAAAGATTCCCTTACTTAGGTAGCACGCAGTTAAACAGGGCTCACGGTATGCTAATCTCCCCGCGTGACCAGCTCCCGTCAGGGTTCCATGGATCCGGAATAAATCCAGCCGGGGGTACGAGAAAGCCAAAACCATACGTCGCCATGGAAAATAACAAACAATGGAAGGAGAATGTCCGATAATCGATTCTTAAAGGAAAACAAAAGTTATCTCTTCATTCAAATACCCATTATATTGTCCCTCGTGCCAGCAGTGTTATATAGTCACTCTGGTCCAAGAAAATGGTGTCAGTATCGTAATAAGAGGCCTATTGAAGGGCACGCTATGGGCCTATGATACGCTGGAAATGAGCCAATGTTATAAAAAATCTAAAGATCTTTTTGTTGATTTTCCGGAAATGCTTCTCGATTCCGGGTGCGATCGACAGACGCTGCATTACACATCGTAAATCAATCCTTTACAGCCGAGTGGTAATTATATGTACCACCTGCTTTAACAATCAATAAATATTTTTTTATTTAATGGTTTTGTATTATTAAATTACTTTCAAGCTCGGCTTTTGACGAAGGTGAATTTCATATTCCGACCGAGGTCAGAATTTCAGGCTTTAAAACGTTAATACAGTCTGAAGTGATCACTTGGAAGACCTAGACATAGATGGAAGGATAATATTAACAACGATCTTAACGAAATAGGGTTCAATTGAATAAAAATTTCCTTGGATATTATCCATCGTATAGTAAATATAAAACGTGAAAAACGACGTTTCGGAGATGGGACTCTATCTCCGTCTTCAGGTTCCTACTAGATAGAGCTAATCCCTATGTCCGGAGATAGGGATTAGCTCTATCTAGTGGGCCCAACTGTGTAGGAACCTGAAGACGGAGATAAAGTCCCATTTCCGAAACGTCGTTTTACGTTTTATATTTACTAGACGATGGATAATATCCAAGAAAATTTTTATTCAATTGACTCTTCACCATCGTCAAGAAGTTTTAGATTTGAAATAGGGTGTGTTCCTTTGGGCTGAATACATATGACTCAGGATAGAGGCGAGTTTGGGGATCTTGTGACCACGGTAATTAAAAATTCGGGTTCAATGGGGAGTTTTTTTTGACTACCTGAGCGACCTACATCTTACGAAGAAGGACTCCGCTAAATTATGTTCGTTGGTTAGCTAGTTACAAAAGGTGATTCTGTCCCCAACTTAGAATTGAAAAAACAATTGAACTTCCAAGTTATTCACACAAACTAGGGAGGGGAGCAAATGAGATATTTCCATATAAAGCCCAGCATGGATTCTATTTTTAGCTAATGCGGACGCATTTCTGGATTCCGACACGTGTCCATAGCGCGTGCACGTGTGTTTGGAAGAGCACGCAATGCGGCATTCGATCTCACGCCTGGCACCCTGCGATGGTGGCAAGTGCACAGTAAGTGGGGGGGCCTCTCCGCACAACAACGGAACATGTGCCCACAGCAAACCGAAGTCAACTTCTGCGACTATTTTAACCTCTCACATTTTGTCTACGTAACGTAAAATGAAAGGATGAATTGCGAGGGATATGGAAGGAATTGGAAGTGGTCAAATTTGGGGTGCTACACCCGAATTCTTTTGGAGAAACCCCAGATATCCCAGGGGACAAACACTTAGTCAGCACAGCCTGCTTTTTTTGTTTCCCAGGAATATCCCGAATACGAAGCAGGAGTGCCAACCACTTGTCAGTAAATTTTAATCCACATCTATTAAGGTAAATTTACTTAACAATAAAAATACAGAATACAGAATTTTTACCGAACCGATGACGGAGGCAGTAAGCTCTTCTGAAACGTCGATCTATACATACCATCCATCTTCAGAAATTTGTCATTTAAATTCAAGTCCCCAAATCAGAATACCCGTGTAACCAGCGTTCCTTTTTAAGGTGATAATATTTTAGACACACGGATCTTTCCCCCGGAATAAAGTAACCGGAGTTTGAATCTGACCACTTACCTCTTCCTGGTGAAGAGGTCATTGACGTGTAAGGTCATACTTCCACTTTATCATACGTGTCCGTAGCGTGGCGCTTAATCAAGCACACGGACTTTATTTCCTATAAAACTAGCACCGAAGTTTGTCTTTCCTTGCCGGCACAGGGTCTACTGACACATAGGTCGCTCTTACGCGTATAGAATTATACACAATTCATAATAGGCACGTGAAAGTCTTTTATATAGGGGAATAATGGTTATCGCAGGGTGAGGGGGGGAGGTCCTGTCAAAATAGCGAAAGTCCATGCAAAGTTCAAACACAATGACATCACTGGAGTCGATGACCTCTGCCTTTTTAATATCGTTCACAGGGCGATGCAACATTTTTATTGTTATTTCAGTGATCTCGCGCGAGCGCGCGGGGGGGGGGGAGTGCCTCAGTTACGTCACGTAAAAGAACAAAATTAATTAACCCCTTGAAGCCGTAGCTAGTCTAAATTATATTTAAGAATCCGGTCCGTACCGCGAAGAAAACACAACACTTCACCGTTACGAAGATCAACTGGTTAACGCTGATTAATAACAAAATAATCGCTGTTTGTATATAGAACCATACGAATCCAATGTACACAAAATAGAAAATTGCTGTCTGTTAAAAGCAGATGGTACATATAGTTACCACAGGCCTGTGAAGAGTTAATTAAACTATCTGACTGTGGAAATGTACGTAGACCATGAGTGATTGATCAACCACAGATGTCTCGCCTGTATTGGGCAGTAATAGCAACAGAGCGTGAGTAAATATATCACCACGTATCGGGCAACTTCATATTCTGTCAAAAGCGTGTAACCCCAGAAACTAACTAACTCCATCAGGCGATGACGTAGTCAGCACGTACCTCTGAAACGTCTATAAACTTCTATCAGACTACACAGCGTTACAACCAGCAATCTTCCTTACTCACCGCCGTGAGGACCTCAAATCCTAATTAATTCTATTCAAAATTCGACTTTGTTTAGAATATGTCGTCGTTTATACCATCAGCTACACAGACTAAGAAATGCTGGAGGGGATCTTCGAAATATTGTCAGTAACGAATGTTGACATTATCTTGAAAGTTAAAAATTTGGCGTAAGTAAGATTACTGCCACGATACTGTAACGACATACAGGGACATCAACGTTAGACCTTAAATAACGCGGTTTCATCATAGAGCAAAGACCTCACATCAAGGATTCTCAAATAATAACTTCTCAAAGGATGTAAGCTTTATGATGCTATATAAGACAGTAGAACAATCTAATGTTGTGATTTAACACCTTATACGTTGTCACAAAGGTAATATTTAGTGTTTTAACTGCACGCACAAGGATGATAAAAATTATTATGATAAAATAATACTTACACATACTTCGAAAACATGATAATCTTTCCTTTCTAATCCCTGGAGTTGATAAATAAACCCGACGTTTGAATAACAAATGGTATACTAACACTTAACCACAGACACACGAGAGTTCAATATTGTTTTCTGAGTAATATTTAAAACCGAGACATAATTTATGGTCATTAACTTGAGACTATTCGGTATATTTCTCATGGCTTACAAATCACCGACATTACACAGTACAGCACCGTCACAAAATAAAATCTGTTATTTTATCAACAGAGACACGAACGAAAATAAAATCTTCTAAATTCAATGTTATTTGTCAACAACTGGCACAGTAAATTCTGCCTTAAAACCGACTATAAATTCACTGGCGTTTTCAGTGTCCTTGCACATCGAGAAATTAAGCGGAACTGAACCAAATGGAATACCCGGTGCAACGTTAAACCAGTTTCGCATCCATCAAGAAGGCCTAATTCACGTTATGAAACCTTACTTAGTACAGAAGGGGGCGGCAAGCGATTAAACCGGTTACAATGGAGTAATGACAACAAATAATCAATATCAGTGCAATCAAACAGCAGTTCACATAGAAAATTGTAAAATGTCGGCTATAGAAGTCCCTCGTACTCAAGAACTGCCCAACAGAATAAAATTAAATCTGATACTGAAAAATTCGCCGTAATTTATCTAAAAATGCTAATGTTTATTTATATCGGACACCAGTGACGGTCGCCTTAAATTAAGATCAACACTAGTGTCTGTGATCGTAAGTGACTCGATGGGGAATCCGCCGAAGGGGAATCCTAGCTTGGGAAATTCCCAGTGATTCAACCGCGTCGTATTGTACGTTCGCTAAGCGCAGGTCTGAGTCCGATCAATTGCTCTGCACGTGGATGAAGTGGCAAGGGTTGATAAAGCCCACCAACCCTTAGGCTGAACCGATGTCGAGTTCTCGTCGACTGGTGGCCCGTGGTATGAATGCCCTCACACGTGACCTCGATCCTGAACTCTTGGTTTCAGCAAACAAATGAATATGAAGGCACATATAATGCATACGCGTGTCTCGCTCTCAATTCTATCTCTAAATAGCAGTCCATTTGTAAATGTGTGTAGACCATCGTGTGGAGTTTTTAACGAGTAAATTTATCCAAAATCGGAAATGTGCTGACAGATTTTTAACAAATTTTTCCCTGCATAAAATTTCAAGAAAATCCGTCCAGGCAGACAGACGTGGCGAAGCAATCGAGCACATTTTCTCGACTTTTAGTTTCCAGGGCGCTTAAAATCGAGGAGCCCGTATTTGCGAACCCACTGCCCGATATGCAGACTTTACATCCAACAAGTGTGTATAAAATGGCTTTAAAATAAATTCCAAGCTTCGTCTTCCAATTTCTCTACTCCTTTAAAACTCAATGGTAACTATATGTACCACCTGCTTTAACAATAATTAACTAAAAATTATTCCTATGATGTGTATTTATGTGTTTCGTATAATTCTCAGTGTAAACAGCGATTATTTCCTTAAACAGCGTTAACCAGTTGATCTTTGTAATGGTTACGTGTAGTGTTTTCTTCGCGGTACGGACTGAATCTTTAAATATCATTCAGATGCCTACGTAGTGTATCAATGTTTTTCGTGTGATTCTCATTAAAAACAGCGATTATTTCCTTAAACAGCGTTAACCAGTTGATCTACGTAATGGTGAAGTGTAGTGTTTTCTTCGCGGTACGGACTGAATCTTTAAATATCATTCAGATGCCTACGCAGTGCATCAATGTGTTTCGCGTGATTCTCATTAAAAACAGCGATTATTTCCTTAAACAACACCGACCAGTTGATGTTGGACTAGGAGTTAGAATTTTAAATATTAGCGTATTTATATTTTCTTCAGCTTCAAAGTGTTAAGACAACATTTGCCCTTACCAATATTAGACCGTCAGAAAGGTCATCCAAACCATTCATTTCAACGAAGAATTTGCTGAATCACAAACAAAAAATTTCGTAACCCGGGCTTATAACATTCCGCACCTGCTATAAGCCGTCTTTTTAAACACTGCAGCAAATAATCTTTTGAGCTCCGATTTATCTGTGTTCTATTCAAAATGCAGTCAAGTCTGCGTTTGTAGACTAAAACAACAAACATTAGTTTTACTAACGAGAAACGTGCTGTTTTTGATAAAGACCCAAGCAATCTCAGCTGGAATGGTTTTCGGAGAAAGTTTTGTTTATTTTGATATTTAAATAAAAGGAGACTCAAAAATTGACCTTCGGAAAGCGTTCACATTCTGGCTGGTAACCCAACAGTAGGAAAACAAAAATTATCACAGCGTTGAAGATCTTCTTGAACGTTTAACAGAGCAACGACGCACTTAAACCTGCTTTTACTCCCACGATAGATGAGTCAGAGACGAGACAACTCGTGAGGCGGTGATATATGAGTATGGAGAAAACTCTGATCGTAATCTCGAGGTCACATCTCATTTAACCAGGTCTACGCCACGAGAAGACAGAACAACCTGAGCTACAGTTCTCTCCTAATACAGCGAAGATTTCTGATATTTATCTTAGCGTAAATCAAACCTTTTTTTTTTTAATCTTTTGGGGGTTAGAGTGAAATATCGGTACATTTCATAACAAGGCTTCCTTCTGTACAATATTTTACAGATTTCCAGCAGTTCAAAATGTAGTTGAGTGGGAGAAGAAAAGAAAGGCACAGAGAATTTTTATTGAGAATTCTCTTGGAAGACTGAGGAAATTTGAAGGATATCATTCAGAAGGATTTTGCAGAGTCGACTATAAAGATGGACGACACTCCAAATTATCCGCAAGTAAGGAAAATAGAAAAAGGCCTTTGTTAATATTTTATAAATAGGCATATTTCGAATTTAATTTTTAGAACACCTACTTAAAATTCAAAACCTGTTAACGACAGGAAGATGGAAAATATATGATAATGAAATAAAAACCTAATCTCATTACCACTGACTATAGAAGCTCTCTGGTAGCGAGCTACGCTGCTACACGCGGTTTCTAAATTTTGAAAATGTATCTTTCAAAATCCCGCAAAGAAAAATCATATTTGCCATATTTAACCTTACATCCTTTTTCCTTGCAAAAATCTAATAAACGTGAGTTATCCCACTGTTGCTCAGAGGTCTTCAAATACGGAATTTGATTTTCGAGTTATTTCCTAAATCACAATCGTCTGATTTCAAGTATGAATTCAGTTACACGCGGTGCAGAATTTAACGCTGCTAATTGACACAATAGACGCGCTGTTTTTCACTTTGTCTCTGATGCGTTCAGAAATAGACGTAAGAATTTCCTTGACGTCGGCACGAATTTATGATCTGTGTAAAACGCGGAGGCTGGATGATTCTTGTACAACAAACACCGGCACGGATTTACTGTCCAGCTAACTTTCTCGCGTTCAGATGAGAACTTGCAAATAAACTTGTTCAAGCCGCAGAAGGAACTCTTTCCTAATTTTATACTTCTTTACATATTCCCAGTTCTAACTCCATTTTAATATAAAGAAGACAGTATTTTGCTATTTAGAATTTTAACATAATTATTATATACACTACATAAGTGGAGGCTGATCCGATAGGCTGGACATGTGGCATGCATGGGGGGGGGAGGCAAGGGGTGAAAAATCCGTCTGGAAAACGACCACTGGCTAGACCAAGAAAAAGATGGGAGGATAATATCAAGATGGATCTTAGGAGATAGGAGGCTGGAATGCGCCCCAGAACCGGTCTGGACGCGGAGGCTACATTACAGTGACCAGGAAACTGTGTACATTTTTCTAGGTTCTGTGGACATTTCATAACAACAAAATCAGCGATAAAGTCTAAATACAACAAGTCATGCACTGAGTTTGTTTGCCAAAATTTGAATTCTGACCGTTGAAAATTGTGCCGGTGACGTCACAGTTGCCTGGAGTCAATTACATTTCACCCACTCGTCAGAGCACCTGCTGGTCCCTACCTGTGCTAGTTTAATCCACGGGTGGAATTACCTCATCGTCTCCAGGGCAGAAGTTAGACAAGTAGTGATTTGGGTCAGTTATATAAGAATGGTGGTCAGTGAGTACTTTTGACATAACCTATAACATCCAAATTCTTATCTGTCTCACTGTTACCCTGAATATGGCGCTACAATCCACAATTCACCGCCGTGAAAACTTCAAATCTTATCAAATGTTGAACAACGACGTAGTTACATCCACGAAATGTCACAAACGCCTATTATTACTCTATTTTATAATTACATTGTTTCTACAGACATAAAACATGTGTATATTTACCCAGAAGTAGATTCAAACCGTGCAACAGTATCCGGTCTGCACACTAGTAGACATTCATCCTCTTGAAGCTTCATGAATATAGTTTGAAACTCAACAGACGGCGACACAATTAAGCTTCATTAATGAAAGCGTACACAAAGCAACAAAAGAGAACAGTTATAATATTAAAATGTAAGTATATTCCAGGATTTTTCTTTCTGTTTTATGTTGCCGCAATTTTACTTCCGTGCCGTTACTTTCTTGTTATTGAAACTAAGAAACTAGCCACCAGATAGCAGATATGTGCAAATATATGCTTCCCTCTATGGATGAACAATGAAAACATTCAACAAATTTACCGAATTTCCCACCAAACCGCCGGTCCGAGGTAAAAAATGAAAATAAAAAACCCGAATATATGAAATTAATTTCTGCATCAAATCCTTGTGTAGAAGTTAGAACTCCACTCGCATTTGTGCTGTATTCTATTCATATCTCGGCTGACGCCATACACAATAGCAAAATTATCATATTTAAAGCGAATAAAATAGTTCTTATAAACAGGTTATGATATTACCAACTAGATTGATCTGACTTGTTAGAGGAACGTGCGGCAGGATCTATAAATGGGAGGACACTTCTTGACTAACTGAACAATTATAACTCTACTGCACAAGAAATTGTAGGATGTAATGAACTGGGAATAACTAAAATCAAGGAGTAATGGGCCACTTCATAATACCAATCTGCTGTTTGTCTCAAAGGAACTGGGGGGAGACCAATAAACAACTCTGCCAAGCAATTAACCATCCATACCCAAACCATAGACTTTTTGAATGAAACGTAAATGCTGTTTGACTGAATCAAATGTACTTTATGTTGTTTCAGTTGTGAAACATAAAGTTCATCAATGTTTATAAAAGATGTTTTTATTACCCATTACACATCACTACTATCCCAAACAACCAAAACACCAACACGGAAAGACACACACTAAAGCCGATAAATTAAGTAAATACAAACAGAAACTAACTTACTTCTTCAATGTTTTCTACTGAACATTTTTTTTCCAAAGTGCCTATTTTGCACTAACAGCTTACAACTACAAACTAATATAGTAGCTGACATGGTCTTAAAATTATTAAACTTACTTCAACATTATTTGATGTAATACTTCATGGATCAAAATTTATCTTACATAGGAGTGCAGCATTAAACAAATCAAAGAAAGAGGTGAGCTAGGCAACACATAAGAAAATTCAGAAAATTTGGTTGAGACTTGACGTGTTACAAACAAAATGGTGCTATTCACTCTTCCTGAAGAATTCTTTCCACCAAAATTACTGCAGCCTTCAATACTTCAGTACTTAGTAATTTTAGTATAGAGCATAGCATGAAGTAAGATACATATAACATGTCTAGATTTCCTCAAACATATTTTCTATGGACAAATAAAAATGTTTTAAAACCCAACATACTTCTGAGCAGCCCTTACTTACACGACAGAATTTAAAATGTACAATCATCTCACACATTATCCCTTTACGGCCAAAGATAATGCAAATAACATTTAAAAATGTAGTCAGTAATTCAAATTAAACAATTAAACCATTACAAAGGTCAACTTGTTAACGCGGTTCACGGAAGTAATCGCTGTTTATGCTGAGAATCATACGAAACACATAAATACAAAATACTTACCCCAGCTTGAAAAAAATTATAACATGAAATGCTAAACCATACTTAGCAGCTTTCCTATAACAAAACTTCATCCTTTTTAGAATTTTCTGTACTAATCACTATTTCATCCATTACCTACTTCCTACTTGAAATTTTTATAATTAAAACCGCAATCGAGAATAATCGGTGTAACTAGCCATTTTCGCCATCTTATCAAACTCTCTAAAAGAGATTCCTACGCGGACAGAGATATCAGTTATTATTCTTACACCAACCATCTTATCGTACCGACAAACAACTCGTATACATTCGATAATTTATGCTTGCAAAAAACGTTTCTCAAATAAACGTCCAAAGCGGTGCATGCGACAGAAAACATACTTGTCTCGTTCCTTCGACCTTCTTTACCGCAGATAAAATTAAAAGAAAAGTTGTGCTTCCCTTCATAAATGTTTAACAAAGTGAATCATATTTCCATTCCGTTCAGTAACGCAATCCAGAATCAGTATCTGAAATTGTCACTAGTACATGGTCGATCTCTAAATTCCTAGCAAATGCTGCACAAATCAAAACATTTTGCAGTATGCGCGCAGATGTGCTTGGAATAATTAACGCGCTTCTGAATATTAAATTACAATTTTATCTGCTCACAAGTCATTAAAAATATTACCTAGTAACTGAGTCAATTCCTTACAAATTTTCTCTGATCATGTTCCAGAAAATTCAGTCATGAAAATAATTTTATTATTAGTTTATGCCCTGAAATAAGTATCAAGGGAAAATCATAACTGCGATGTTTGTAATACTTTAAAATTCAGCGATGATATGAAAGCTACAGATATATGTCATATACACGACAGAAACACTGATCAGGGCACCTCACAGGCAGCGCAAACGTTCGAACAGCGGATCCATCCAGCCATTTCAAAACTCTTCACCAGTGTTACCAACAGAAACGCTGTAATGTGGTAGGGAAAACTGACTCACCAAATCGTGAAGTAACAACGTATCAAGAAACATTTCATTCCTATTATACTTTTTTTTAGGAAATGTTAATTTTCTCCAACATTTAGAAAAGATTTACAAAATTGTAAAATTCACGGATGCTTCAAATTATGTAGACGTTAATCCAAGAGTGCACACTGTATAAAATTCCATGGGGAAGTGATCCATGAAAAGTATCTGATGAATAATAATTGAAAGTCTGTGGCCAGTGTTTAATTTTTACTGTGAAATTTCAAACAAAAAATTCTGACAAATAACATATATTTTGAAGGCATTTAAATAATATAATCTGGATTTAATTTTCAAATCACAGAATATGGATTTCATTGCCAATTTTTCATTCACCGAATACCTCCAATAGAGTGAGGTACCATCGACGGAAGCAGCGCTAGAAGTAGAAGTGGAAGTAACGTGGGCTACCTACGTGATGGGCGACATATTACTCTCTCGTGACGAGAAGGATGCGACGTCTGTTTGCGGTACTTTAAATTAACATATTTCATCGTATATCTTCAAATTATAATTAAAAATTGATTATGCCTTCTAAATTTCTGTTACTTTATCTTTACATCAAAGAAATAATTTATATAAAGTAAATTTCATTAAGTTGTCTATGACATTTTTTCCTGCAGTAACACTATCGCTTCATTCAAGCACTTTGAATATTTATGTAAATATGAACAACAAACTTTTAACAAGTGATGGCATTATCAATAAATCTATAATGCCAGAACGTAAATAAAAAACAAACAAATAATATTTAAGATGCGCCGTTTTTTTGTATTCATTTTATGCTATGGATGCAATTAGATGCATACGGTGAAAAGTATTTTGTACTATGAAAACAGTATTTGAGATGAAAACTGCGTATCACATACACGAAGGTGGGAAATTTTATTGTGATTTCTCACTGATGGCCTACCGCCTATGTTGCTATTATAGTAAGCATCTTACTTCTTTTAAGGAGAATTAAAAACAGTGTCAATATACCTCTGTCCCTTGCAATGATATCAAAAAATAAAAATGTTTACCAAGGGACAAAATACCAAGACTAGGTACTAAACATTTCTAATTAAAGCTATAAATTAAAGAACTCTAATGCATCGAAACATAAAGAGGAATTAATGATAAGATGCATCACATAATGCAAGGAGTAACCGCTGGATATTACAGTGCCTTTACATTTCAAGATCAAAGATCAAATCACTCCCAAATTCAATCTGGGGAACTCCGGAGACACTGGACTGCAGAGCTGTTGCTCCTTTCCGATTCTTCTTCTTTCCTTTGCTGGGCAACTGTTTAGATGGATTTGCGGCACTAAGTGGCTGTAACTCGGCATGAGACGGCTTGCCCGCATCTTCTTCTGTCTTATTAGGCTCTTTGCTGTCTTTGACTGCTGGACTGGAATCCCCACCGTCACAGCCGGCTGACAGTTCCTCGTCTAACCCGATTTCACTCTTCTCCTTTTCGTCGTCAGTCTTTTTATCTCTCTCCCGTTCTTTTTCAGCTTCTCCTTCTGAATTTTCACTCTCGCTTGCACGACGTTCCTGACAGCGTCTCTTGTTCCGCATTTTTCGTTGGTTCTTTTTGCGCTGACCCAATATGCTCGAGTTGGTCCTGAAGTTCACATTCCAGAATACATATTTAATTTCATATGACAGCAAATTTGGAACACAGCATAAACTAAAAAGAATATCTTTCATTTTGACTTACAAGGATATGGATTAACGAATCTACGAAGTCCAGGGACGGAACAATAAAACAGAACAAGACATTGCTTTAGAAATGAAGCATAAGTAACCTCATTCACCCTACCAAACACTGTTAACACACAATATTAATGCAATGTGTCACCTGTTTAATATCTTTTTAAAAAGTAGGCAACAGATTTAACCATACTTAATAAATTATCTTAATATAAACAACGTAGACTTCTACTATTAAAAAGACTAAATGTAAAACTGTAGTAAAGTCCGGTACTGTCCCTAACTTGCGTAACATGATAGATCACAAATACAACAAAAACTAAAGTAGGACGTGAAGTTTTCATGGCGACGTGAGTTACAACAGCGAACACGGGATCCTTGGTGGAACATCCAACATCACCTTCACTCTGAAGGCTATATAGTGCAACAACCCAAAAGACTGAAGATGATTGTCTTATGTGATGTTGGACCGTGTATCTGGTCAAAGTTCACTGATGTTTCAGAGGCATTTTCTGCCTCCATCAACAGGGCAATGAAACATCTGAAACATTGGTAAAACATCTACCATACCACACACCACAACCCAGAAAACAGTCATATTCATTCTTGGTACTGTAAGAACCCAAAATCTCAACCTGGAAGATGTATATATTAAACAAGAAATTTAATTTCATGTGAACATGAGCTCAGAGAGTCGGCTGACAAACCTGTAAGTCTTTTGTGATACAACTTCATTGAAACGCACAGTCTTCTTGACTTCTCTCTCCTCCTCGTCCTCCTCCGTCACCTCTTCCGGAATGCGCGATTCTGAACCAGACTGTGTTACCATGTCCAGAGACGATGACCACACATAATCATCCATACTCGACTCTGAGAGGCTACGGATAACTCGGCCATTATTTTTCAAAATTCCCTTCTTATTGGGGCTAAAACTCTAAAACAAATTTAAGGAACAAAATGATGAATATATCATCTTAGTGTGTTCTACTGAAAAGTTACACTGCAGTGTACATCACCACAAGCAGAAACATTTGATGCATCATGCATGTTTGATCCAACATCAATATCTGTTAGAAGTTCGAGTAAAATCGATCACGCATCCACTACATACACCGTCCACGTCATTCATCTTAATTTCGACTCCATCGTAACATCCTATTTGCTATTAATGTGTGGTCATAAACAACTTTTGCCATCCCTAATACTTACGGATTCATCTCCACTTGATTCAGATACGGACCTATACTTCTGTGGCACCCTGTTATCATCACGAAACTGAGAAACTGCTTCAGCATTCTGGTAAATTTCAGTTCTTGTGTTGGCGCATTGCTGACTTGAAGCGACACCAACTAGTGATTCAGTAATATTTGCTTCAATATCATTATCCTCATTATCAACAGCAATGAGTTCTTCCTTATTAATTTTATCTTGAGAAATCTCAATAACAACTTCATTTTCACTAAATGCGGTTACTTCTACATTCATGTCTTCATCTGAAGTGTTATTAAGAGCCTCGATCTGGAAACAATATTACACGTTAATAACATCCATCCTGACATTTATACACAAGCAGAATGCACGCTATTACAAAACTGTACGAAATTTAAAATAAAGTGACAATGACAATAATTTTATAAATTATTGAACAAAAGGTAACGAAATCATTTGTACAAAATATGTCTGGAGAATACAGGACAGTGAATAAGAATCTGTGGCCATCTTGGTAACCACATAATATTTTACTGAATGGTTTCCTAGAACAGTGGTATTCAACCTGGGGTACGTGTACCCCCGGGGGTACGTGAAGACATCTTAGGGGGAACGTGAAATTTAAAAAAAATATATTATTTTATGATAAACACTGAATAATCAGTAATGCAATTTATTTAATTTATTTTAGATTATATACTACGTATAACTTGAATTATACACCAACAACTTTGGGGGTACAAAGTTGAAGAGAAATTATATCTGGGGGTACGCGAACAAAAAAGGTTGAATACCACTGTCCTAGAAGGTATCATCTACCAGAATTGTTTCAACAAATCTCAAGACTATACTGTCATACAAAATGGACCCATCACCCTGATGATGGAGGCAGCAAGCACTTCTGCAACAACACAGAAGACAGCCACCTACAACATGCTTCAACTCGTAAAAGGTCATCATCAGGGGTCAATGTCAAAGAAACTTGGAATGGTTAATCTCAAGATGACCTTCTAAGGTCGAGACATGTTGGGTTTGTAATAAATACAATTCCAGCCTGCATTATAATTAGTAGTAATTCTTCTTTGAATTAAATGGATTACTTGCTGAATGAGTCTTAACTGGATGCAAATAACTGTGATGTTAGTGATAGTGGTGATAAAACTATTAGCGTAACTGTTTTAGTTATTAGCAGGTGACCATTTGTTTACAAATCATGTGTGATTAAGAAAGGAAGGTTATGTTTTAGTAACTGTGATAACAAGCTGGTAATTGTGTAAATGCTCACTGGATATTCATTTAAACTCCAGGTATCCTGACACTCAAGTAAATGTATGAGTTTAGAGGTTACAATTCTTTTCTGTTGTGAAAAGTTTGCTTCATCTGAAAAAGTTTTCAGAAGCTGAGCTGCACAGACAAATAATCTTCAAAGTGTAAAAAGTTGTGAAAATTTCCATAGAACAAGTAAACACCCTAAATTCTATGTGAAATTTGGATTTAAGTGCAGAATATATTTTAAGGCCCCACACGATACGTTTCAGTGCAGTTTATAAATTCACAGTTCTACATATAAAATGATTCAATGTGATTTTTTGTACTCTAGACTGGTGGTGCTTGGTGAATGGGTATGGATGTGTAAGCATGGCTTACGAGGGATGTAAACTCCATTCTTTGCCTTCACTGAACTTAAAAACACAGCGATGGAAAAGTATGAAATACTGAAAAACAAAATTTGGGGATGAAATTCTATGCATTAAAAAAATATATAAATGATCATCCAGGTTTGAAAGATAATCCAAACTGAAAAGGCATATTAAAACAAAAGATGTTTCACAAGTGGATGCAGATAATATAAGATCGTACCAAGAAGGCAGGACAACCAAAATCAGGAAAGAATAAATGTGAAGGGAATGATTTGAATACACCCAAGAAGGCAGGACAACCAAAATCAGGTAAAAATAAATGTGAATACAGTTTTTACCACAAAAAACTCTTTTGAGGAAAATAACTTGTGTCTACTCACTTTAAATCTCTCCAGTTTCCTAACAGATGCTGCTGGTTCTGGAAGATCATACTTTGCCATTGAACTGACATCTGCTCCGGCCCAGTATTCCACCACATTCGTATCACAAGGCTTCAACTGAACTTGTAATATAACATTGTTATCCCATGCTTCTGCACTACACGATTCTTCACATATAGAAATGGGACATGGGAATTTCATGCAGAAAGCATAGTGAATGGGGAAGAAACCCGAACCTACTGAGGAGAATCGAAGATGAATACCACGTTCATCTTCACGCAAGAAACAGAATTCTATGGATTCTGGTTCCACATTCTTAACATGAAGGGTAAATGCAATAAGGTTGTCCACAACATTACAAGTAAATGGAGGAAATATATAATGCACATCTGGATTCAAGAATTTATTCTTATTTGTGTTCATAGTCCGATATGCCTCATCACACGTAATTTCTAGTAACGCTATTTCCTCTCCCTTAATTTCTACTAAAGAATTGTGGTTCCTAACACTGTCATCTTCCTCACTACCAGACTCGGGAGTTCGATGACCCAGGTCACTTTCTACACCACTGTCCTCGCGCCCAATATCAGCCAAATGCAAGTAATTTTCATGTCTGACTGACAGTGTTATCACCAACTTCCTTGAACTATGGTCAAACTTAGCACTTCCTGCTTCTTCATGAACTGCATATGGCAATAACAAACTAAGTTTGTATTTTGCTGGCTTTTCACTTATAAGTGATACAGATTTCTGAGTAACATCTAGAACCATATCTGCTGATGAATTCAATAGAGGCAGTTGTACTTCAATTATCAGTTGCTTTGGTACAGTTGCATTCAACTTTGCATCCCTGTCATATGAAAAATCTTGTATGTCAATTGACTGCCTGTGTTTTATCACAAACAGTGGAGTAGTGTATGGTGTTTCAGTACTAGAAGTGTTTCCAACTTTATTTTCATTACCTCTTTTATTCTGCTTGTCATCTTTTGCTTGTTCTTCTGTGCCTTCAACAGGAAATCTGTAAGGGTAAACATCATCTGGTATAGAAAATTCTTCCTTCATAACAGGAACATTATCAATCTTCTTCCTGATTACTGATGGTGTAGGAGACCCTTTGTATTTCATTTTTGGAAATTTTAGATTTTTCCTGTCAATCTGTACATGAAAATTGTCTTCAACAGCATCCAGTGCAGTGTTGTTGAGCATTTTCTTGAATTCTGCATTGTTTACTGCCAGTCGATGTGTATCTGGATGGAACACAACATCAAAAACAGTGCACCGATTCCCATTTTTATCCAGATCGTCTCTTGGTGGGGCCTGCGTCAATGGGAGAGACCAATTGAGTCCTCTGGACCCTGATTTTGTCATTGGTACCGATGTCGGTTTGCCGACTTTGTCATTTTGGCAAATATTTATAAACGCCTTCTTCTGGCCATCAACACTGGATTTTATCACATAGCAAGGTTCTGGATTGATAAATGAAATATCAATTCCTCTCTCCTTCTCAAGTTCTGTAATTTCTTTTTCGTACTGCTTCTTGTTTTCCGGGTCATTAATTTCTTCCACATATTCCATCAGAAGGTTTCGAAATTCTTCCTTCTTCAAAGCAGCACCAAGTCTTTCCACCTCATCACTAGTCAAATCCAGGTCATCCCACGACGAACTTTTCCGCTGTCGTGCCATTTCCTCACTGAATTTTAAACTGATAATACTACACGCAAATCAACAACACCACCAAACCCAATTGCCCACTGGTCAGATATAAAACGCTAGAAACTTCGACTACCAGTTTACACTGGTAATACCAATACAAGCAAGACGATTAGCATACCCGAGTGAGCCGGTTCCGGAATAAACACCATTAAAAACTATAAATAGATTTGTGTTTACAAATGTCAAGAACAATATCGTAATAATAAAATATATGGTCTATTTTATAAGTTATATCAATCTAACAGAATTATATATGTAAGTGTTACTTTCATTGACCCTTCACACTGGTAATCAGCTGTATACATTCCTCACGCCATTGTTGATCTGCTATCTCTAGTTTGTATTAAAACTTCATAAATATTATAAGTGAATTTTTCGGACGGCGAGAACAGTCTTATTTAATTTTAATAACGATAGTTTATTTTTCGCATTTATTTTGAATCAGAACCTCAAACTCATTTAGGGAACTTCCGATTCTGAATTAATCATAACGTGATTAAAGAGTTTTTTTTAATAATTTCAGTATACTTTCGAGTTGCATTTTTATGACATAAAATACGTTTTATTTTAACTGGCGTGTCTTGCATATTAAACCACTGTAAATTGCATTATCACAGGTCAATAGCCACTGCGACATTATTTCAAGGCTTCCTTGTTGGGTGCCGGCACTTGTGAGCTGTGCTGCCATCTATAATAGTTTATACATACTCATTTCAGGTAACACATCTACCAACACTTCAACAAAGATGATACTATTTTATTTTTAATATACAGAATCTCAGATGTTACATATGCGACGTAGAAGCGTCTTAGGAAGAGGAATAATAATATTTTGGTAAGACTATTACACAAATTATTTCGGTTAAGCAATCTCATAGGCATAGAAGTACTTGCAAATATGTAAATCCAATGCTATTGGTTGGTAACGAAGCGCCGTGCTGCCACCTATGAACTGAAGTAAATACAAAGATGACCTATCTGCGGTATAAGCAGTAGCTCAGTCGGTTATGGGTGCATGCAGTCAAGATTCTAAATATTGCTATGCGAACGTCTTTCGAAAACACAGAGCCCTTTAAAAGCTTCTCCTAGTTTTATAGAAGGCAGACTTCATTTGTTAAGATTTGCAAACATGGCGATGGCGCTTACGTATAAAAACAGTCTGAGCTACTGTTAGCCTAAAAAATAAACCATAAATAAGAGTAATCATGAAAAATTTAACGGTGAGAATGCTCATTGAATACACCAATGATTATTCCGTTCTACCAAAGAAATCACCATTAATCCTGAAACCCGCTAAGGCTGGGTTCATCTAGCTCAAAACATGGGTCCACCGTCAGGCCATAAAAGGCGACAGGAAAGTTTTTTTTAAGCAGCCGACCGATCATCAGATCCTAAAAGGATTCTCATCCATGGAGGCAGATGCCAAGGATTATCAACCTTGATTTTTCGACGAAGTGTCAACTGAACAACAGTTATAACCAAGTCACGTGACTGTCCCCTCGTCCCCGAGGTTAGAAAAGTGACTTTCCAACAGTAGGCCAACCACTTTCATCTGAAAGCGTCGTCGTACAGCCAGCGAACATCATGACCTACAAAAACATGGACCTCACAACCGCTTAGCTAGCCAGTTCGGGTCGATTAATATCCCTTCACTTTTACTGTGGCATGTCGAAGAGAGAGGCAATGGACAACGCGAGAATCATCTTGCCATGATACATTCACGACGTTTTACTTATCCGTGGTTTCTAATTATCGTAGCTCTGATGGCCGGTACTGGAATGTTAATATTAAATGTGCAAAATCCGTGGAGGAAGAACGACATCTTGGTTACAAAGGCAAAGTTCCCTGTAGTGACGCCATCAGTCCGAAGAATTACGAAGTCTTTAACGGAACTGAGACAAGACGCCCGAGTTCCTGAACTCAGCGGCCATGTTTTGTTCTTCAACAGAGTTCCCAAATCGGGAAGTGAAATGTTGGTTCTTTTGCTACAGTGGCTGCAGGGAGCGAATAGTTTTCGTCATATTCGTCTCGGAGGAGGAAATGTGAGGAAGCTTAACAGAATTCAGCAGGTAAGTAAGTCTTTTCCCATCACCTTCTATTTATTACGCTCGTCGAAAAATCCCCTGGTTCAAAACTCGTCAAGGAAATCGGCATTAATAATGCAAGTGCTTTTTCTCAGTTACTCCAGATAAGACAGACCACCTTTATTTTCCCGAATCATCACAATAATCAAATCTTCATAACGAAGGTAATTGAAAATTATTAATTTATAAACACGTATCAAAACTTATAATTAACTACTTCAATTCAGTTCATATTTTTATAAACTACTTTCATTAGACCCTCCTTGGTGGCCATCCAATCCCCCCCTTCTAGTCTACCAAACCCTTGCACAGGCCACGAATTACAAATTTTGAAAATTTTTAATTTGATGACCGATTCGGTTCTCGCTTGTAACCTGCAATGTTTGTTTTTGTTGACACTAAATATCATAAAATGCCGATCCACTCGCAATGCTCAAACGAAAGACTTTATATGCTTTATTTCTGAACAGACGAACATCGCAATACGCAATTTAATACTTTAATAACATGAAATGTTCAAGATCGCTTGTTGCATGATTATACAGCTGTATAATTTCTGAATCTTAAAACAATTTATTTTGGGCGAACCAAAATCTTCATAAACCTCGGAGATCTTAATTGTTGTCGATGTTGGTATTTTGGATTGTGAAATCGTGTGCAGACCAACATGGACGCCGTCAGAATCTGCAACCTGACTTCTTAATGGTTCTTGTCCGTTTTCAGGAGGAATTAGTGGAGACAGTGACAAGGAAAGTTCGAGACGAAGCAGTGCCCGTGACCTTTGACCGGCACGTGTACTTCCTCAATTTCAGTCACTTCGACCGGCAGTCTCCAACTTATATCAACCTCGTGAGAGATCCTGTCGAGAAAGCGGCTTCAAGGTCAGATCGAATTAAAGTCCAGCGAGTTTCGCGCAAAAATGACTACCAGGTCTATCAGTGTTAGTTTTCGGCGAAATACGCAGAGATTACTAACTACGGATGCACGAAAATGTGAGATTATGAGATTACGTAAAATGGACTGAATTCAATTTAAGCCTACTTCCAACAAATTTTATTATAATAAAACGAATTTAAAATACACTCAATTGCTGTGGGCATTGCCGACTTTAAACATGTCAAACCAACAATTTCGTTCAGAAAATGAATATTGTCTTCTGTTTTAGAATTTCCACCGTAATTTATCATTCCCATCGTTGAAACGCCATAATTTAAATGTTACATAAAACATTTATTACCACTTCCATTATTTAATACCAGAGTTCTTAGAGCAGAAACAGATGTTTCATAATGAGATTTTCGTTTGTAACACGGAAAAAATTTGAAAATACTGAACTTGAACGGTGTATAATTTTTGGCACTAAATTTCCTTCTTACTAAATAAAAATAACGCCATGACTCGGTCTCCAAACAACATTTTTATTCGTAAATGTTCCGACAACGTGAAAGTAAAACCTTTTCTCTTTCAATACATTACTCCTTTTTTGTAATATTTTTCCTTCCATCAAAAGACACTACAGAAGAGTGGAAGGAAAGTCTAATTCACTTCTGTTGGACTCTGCATTTAAATGACGACATTTCATAAGCGAAGTTTTACACGATGTATTACGTAACGCACTCCTACTATGACGCACACTTAAAGTTCAATCCGTTCCTACGAACGTGATTTATTGATTAGTGAAGGGCAATCATTTCGCGGTTTGCGAGTCTCCACACAAATACCAAGAGGTCTCTTCCCCTCATGTTTTCCTGACAGTCGTATATTTCTCTTAGCTGCCATGCATGCTATATGTTACGCCAATCTTTGGTCTTCGTAAGAGAATTTGGTAGAGTACAGATTATATTTTCTTTCCCTCATTTCTATTTTTCAAGAAAATTATATCAATATCAGAGAACAACATACTTACTTTTACAATTTATGTTTGAGAACAGACGTGTAGACAGATCAGTCCATCTCAATCATGTTCATGTTGGCACAGGTTTTACTACGCACGTGTAACGCCAAATCCTCGCAGTCCAGATCTACAGGACGCACCACAATTAAAATCTAAAGAATTTAGAAGTAAAAGTTTTGACGACTGCGTCCAATCAGGGGATCCCGAGTGCGCCTACAACGCTGGAAAGACGTACGACCTCACCATCCCATACTTCTGTGGACACCAAGACTGGTGCACGTGAGTTCAGACCTTCGCCTTGGTAATTCCTATGGAAGTTTCAACGGGGAATCTGAAATGGTGAAAGGTCAACCGGAAGTACTTGGGGTTGTATCGAACGAGTTATTATTTAGTGTTCTGTCTGACGACAGGTCCATATGAACAGGATCCTTCCATCCTTTTCTCGGACTCGGACCTGTTCATATACGTTCTTGGCAGATGCTCCAGAAGTGGTTTGCCATTGCCTTCTTCTGTGTGTGAATGGAGTAATTGTTGGGATGCCACGGAGGAAAACTCCGTGTTGCCTAGACCACGGCCTTGCCCAACACAAGTTATAAATTCGGGCACCGCCAGGAATCGAACCCGAGACCCCAGGATTACAAGGCCAGCGTTCTAACCGCTAGACGAGTATTATAATAAATTAAATTTGCACTTTCGTTCCTGACCTTTTTAAATGTTTCAGGTTACTTAACGAACAGCGAGCTCTGGAAACAGCTAAGGCCAACGTGGAACGTTATTTTCCAGTCGTCGGCATTCTGGAGGAATTGAACGCCACCCTGGCTCTATTAGAAAAACGTCTTCCGTACTTTTTTCGAGGAGTCCAGAAAATTTACTTCCAAGATTTAATGGGTATGACATCATCCTGATTCCCATTGAGACATGAAGCTCGTATATTAAATTTAAATTATGAGATTTAAGGTCTTCATGGCGGTGAAAACGAGAATTTTCTCTCTCTTGATTCCATGTAGGCGGTTGGAAGTAATTTCTACCCTGAAGACAGAAGTGATACTTTCCTCCAATGCGTTCCTATGAACCTATAAGACTACAGGATGTCAGAACCCAGAAGAATACGATTCAAAATTTTCGCCTCTCAATACATTTAATTTCCAGAATTACTGAATGAATTATTTTCGTTTCTTAAAACATTTTCTGCTTATGACATTTTTGTATTTTTTTTTTAAGATTTGATCTGTCAGTATACGAGAAAATACATTTAACTAGACTCCCATCTAACATACGCGGAATTGTACAGATTTCACAGAGTACAATTTTTTTTTATAAATATAATTGACTAAATTATGAATGATAATAAAATTTACAATCGACGTTTCGTCATTACAGAACCACGCCACAACAGGAATCCGAAACGTCCACAACACGTCAGCCGTTCTACTCGTAAATACCTCGAAAAGGCACTCGATTCAGAATACGACTTCTACTACTGGTTACGGGCTCGTCTTTTACAACAGCGCAGTGCACTGACGCCTCACCAATAGAAAACTGTCACGTGACGAGCGCAGAGAACGAAACAGTTGTCGGTGTCCCGTCTTTTCAAGGTCAGTCTCCATCTGCAGCTGACAAAACTGAATAAATGTACGAACTTTCTTCCAAGTACACTCAAACGCTGTTAAGTTCTCCGTTCGTATTTTATTCTTCAAGAGCAATTTCATTAACCTTAAATAACAAGCAAAGTATTTTCATCCGGAAGAAACAACTTCTTCCAGAAATTCTTTTTATAAAGAAACATCTATCAATACATCAATTGTATACCCAAAGCGCAATATCCTACTGTCAGACAAAACAAAACACAAATTTACGATATCAATCGCACCAGACTACATAAAATGTAAAACCAGGTATATAAATCACCGTGCTCGGCAAGAACAGCCTCTTATCACGTTTCTTTAGGCATCGCGTCTGACTTAAGTCCTTCTTACTGATCACCAAAGAAACGTAAATACAATGAAGTGGAAATTTCCCCCTTCTTCCTTTCCGATACTCAACAAGTTTTTTTTTACGGGGAACTGGGGCACGTTTCTCGGGGTCAGTACAAAGTTCATCAGACGACAGAGTTACGAGCTCCGGCAAATATCATATAAAATTCTCACTGTCCTCTTCTCATAGCAATTTTTACGTCAACAATCTTCGCGATAAGAGCGAGATATCCTCACCAAATTACGAGTACAAACTTAAAAACATTTTTAAATCAAACTCAATGAATAGCCGATGGTTTGGGAAGCTGTGAACATAAGTGATAATTAACGTCCTGGGAAAATACCTACGTGGAGAACAGTCGACCTTGAGAAGTTCCGATGTCCTTAGCAAATGGATAGTATCAAGGAAGGCGTGAGTCAATGTAGAAAGGACTTGTATAGGTTGGATTTTGGATTTTCCCTCCAGCCTCTGCGTCCAGATCGGTTCTGGGGCCCACCCAGGCTTCTGTCCGGTGGGCACCGGGACCTTTCCCTGGAGTAAAGGGCGGCCTGGGCATTACGATGACCACTCATCGCCATCTAGTGCCCAGGTCAAGAATGAGTAGGAGATATTCCTGCTTTCCCCCTAAGCGCCTACGTGTCACAGTCGCATTACAAGTAAAACCTTGTCTTCTGGGATGTCGCCGTGTGCAGAAGATTACGGACATTTCAGAGGTGCCTGCTGCCTGCATTATCGAGGTGACACATCGCCAGGATAGAGACGACAAACGCCGCGACATCCCAGAAGTCGGTCTTCATACCTGACGCCATTAGAACCTGAAATGTCACGTGACCTTTTGTTTCACGAGCGGTTCGCAACCGGAGATTCACAAACTAGGCTCGAAAGACGGAATATCTAAGATTAGGTGTCCTGAAAACGGCTAATGAAAAATATATACTTAAAAGCATTAGAGAGACGAGCTACCCCACATTACAATGTTTTACTACGTCATAAATGAAAGACTAACACGAAAGTCACGTGTCAGAGTCAGAAACTTCGTGGCCATTTTAAATATGACGCACCCGTGCACCGGGACGGGTGATGTTGGTTCCATTTCTCGCTATCCAATTAAATAATTCTGGCGCGCGGCTTTAAATATACGAGCATCACAATTTTTGTGATATTTGCTGATTAACCCCGAAGAGTCATTACCGACGAGATAAAATTCAATCGTCTATTCAAGAAATTCTCCGTCTGCCGCCATATTTGAGATTTCTCTTACGACGTCACAAATCTGATTAAAAATTTTCTCGTAAATCACGATACGTCGCGTAAGATACAAACGCGTTACGCGGTGTGTTAGTGTTCAATTACGAAGGCGCGTAAAAATTTCACGATAAATAATTCAAAACTGCGATGCACGGCTTACAACACAAATTCTTTGTAACATGAGCACATACAAACCAAATGTAGAAATTTTTATGATTACAATTCAAAATTTTATGTTTTATATTCTAGATTTTAAAGTAGATATAAGAGAGAGAGACATTTATACCTAGAATTCTATACGTGGATCAGAAAGCAACTCCATGCGAGATGATTCTGGTTATTACAAGTGCGTAGTTAAGTCTTGTTCAGAGCGCCGGACTGCAATATGAGAAGAGAACAAGGTTCAGGTAAAGGTGGACGAGCATTACCAGAAGCAAGGCCTGCCATCACTTCTTCTTTGCCTCCTTCAGACCGGCGCCGGCGTTGAACTTGAAGAACACGATGTCGCCGTCTTCAACCGTGTAGTTCCGACCCTGCTGTCGGTATTTTCCTGCGGACTGAAAATCGCGGGACGACAAATCAACACCGAAACATCGATTTTCAAGGCTTCAGCTGCAAGTCTTTAACTAATCAATCAATAATCAGAGAAAATAATTAGTCTTGAAGAAAAAAGTCAATACTTTTACGTGGCAACTTTCGTGCTACTCACTTTGACAGCAGTCTCCGAGCCTTCTTCTTTGAAGTCATCAAACTTCATCACTTCCGCCATAATAAAACCTTTCTCCATGTCTGTATGAATTTTACCAGCAGCTTGAGGGGCCTTTGTCCCTTTCTGAAAAGACGGATCACGCTCAAAAAAAACACGAAAAAATGAGTCATCGGACTAATACATAAAAAAGTCACATGTCAAAAGATCGCAAGACCTCTGAAACGTCGGTAAACTTCTACCAGGCTACACGGCGCGACAAACTCAGAAAACACTTCCTTTCAGTTCAGACTTCAAGATTCACGAAAGTAAGGTCTTATAGAGGTCGATTGCGTGTATTTATTCGTTCCTGGTTTATTCAATTACGCTGTCAATAGCTGAGATATGTTAAATCAAATGATTATTAATGAATAATAAATTGGTAAGAATATAGAGGGGAAACTGTCATGTTTTAATCTGAGGTATAAACCCGGGAACTCCCGAATACGAAGCATTAATGCCAAAAACTCGAAAGCGAAGATCGATCACACGGTTGCCGGTGCCTATGAACAGATCGCTAATGCAGCACACTGCTTTACATCCACTGAGCCGACAAGTTACGAACTTCTCCCAGAGATGGCAGGAGAGTCCAACTTCTTGGGGGCGAGAAGCTTCTGCTATTGGGTTATGAATGTAATGGCCTGCACGGGGCGGGTGAAGGCGGGTAAGGGTTGGTTTGGAGGTGGATCCTCTGGGAGGAGTTGGGGAGGGCGGCTGATTACTCTCCGCGACATTAACGCCACATGGGCTCCCTCCGCCGACGAAACTATCCAAGTCAAGACAATAAAACATTTATTGATTTGGAGAAGTCCATTCAGTTGACTATAACGTGGCAATTTTAATGAGCAAATCCCCTCGCAACAAACAAAATTAATAAGTATGTCGATATTTGTCTTCCGCCTTGAAGATGGAGGCAGAATGTTCCTCCGAAACGTATTTGCCTTGAAGTACAAACGGCGTTAAAACCCAGAAAAACATCGAAATCTTCACGGCGCTGACAAACCTCTAATATACAGGTATATAAGTGAATGGGACGGACAGAATTGGTCTAATGGTTAGCATCCCTGTTTCGCAATCGAAGGCTTCCGGTTAAAATTTCGGCTGCGAAACCAAATATCCTAAGAATCTGACACTACCTCCAAATAACCAGGGCTTTCGAACAATATTTAAAATCACCACACCCTGTATCACTTGCAAAAAAAAATAGTTCTCGTTAAAGAATGAAACGTCCGGTTGCAAGTACAGGATGTTAGACATGACGTCACAGTCAGTAGAATGATTATATTCAGCTCTCTCTCTCAGTGCTTGTTCCTTCTGCTATTTTACGACGCGTTATCAACTGTGGCTTATGAACAGCATGGAAATGAATGTCGAATCGGGAGGGCCGTAGGACGATGGCTGTATTCTGGGATGCTGGGTCATTTGTCTCTTCGGAGGTGCTTACTGCCTCCATCTTCAGGGCGATGGGTCATCCCAGAAGACAGCCATCTTCGTGATAATCGCAGATTATTTAGCTGAGAAGAGGATTACTTGTTTCCCACGTCGCTAGTTCAATTACCACAAGAACGGACTTCGAATTAACATTAAATTTTGTTGTGTACGAAACTTCATGTACTAATGACAGGTGAATGCAAAAAATGAGGGCGCACCAGCCATCACTGTTTGTTCGAGGGTAGCCATTTTGAATATTCGAAGTGCAGGAATGTTTATGTCCATGGGAAGACATGAGAATAAATCAGATTAAAGGCAAAATTACAACGAATAACACACATTCACGTGCGTCCTCAGTTTTGCATCACCCTGTATTTATTAGCCCCATTCAGTTGCCAAAAGCCGCATTTCCCCCCGATGTGACGTAATTCTGTACGAACCACGATAAGTTCCCGGGTGAGGGGGCATCGTTCCACCATATATTCCAAAATTCCCCGCCATAAATTGAACAATTAGGCATTGAAATGACGACAAAAGCGGATATGACGTCAGTAGAAGGGCAATTTCATATATAAATTTGTATTTTCCTTGTGTATCCGCTCCTGCCAGTTCTTATTGCCAAGTCGTCTTTTCCCCGTTCTACTTTGTACTGAAATTGTGGGCGTATTACTCGTAATCCGCTGCCTCGGAAAATTAAAGCCCGTTCGCTCTCGACTCATCCGCCCGAATACTGAATCGAAATTGGCCACATTTCTCCCCGGCTCTATCATTTGCATGAGAATCGTCCTCCGTTGTCTGACGAGTACCTTCCATCTAAAAACGAGACCACTTTTAATTTAGAAAAGAAGATTTTTGATTAAGGGGCGAGGAACGGGATAAATTCGCACGTGCATCCACCGTCGTTGCCCCCCGGGGGTGGGGGTGGGGGAGTGGCCCTCTCTCGACACGGGGTGACTGGCGCCCAGGAATGTTAAGTGGATCAGAGGCCACTTTTGAGGATCGGCGTGGGCGTACAAAAGTTTTATATATTTTTTTTGGTAAAATTCTTTTTCTTTTTTTTTTAAAAAAAAAGTTTCAGGATCATAATCGTCGTTTCTGCCCGTGTCTCCGGGCGATAAACTTCGTACGTACTGTTACGGGGTTGCAGTCATTTTATGTTCGTATTATACTGTTGAATTACGAGGCGAAGTCTAATCGACAGTGCTGGTCCACGAAATCACTGCTATTAAACTACGTGCCGCCATAATTGTTATTTTATTTCAGGGAAATGGAATATACACGACCCCCCCTCCCCCCCATTACATTCGTAAGCCCACAATTTTCGTTACCAGACATTCTACTCCTTTCTGGATGAAGGCGCCGGGTTAAATTCTGTCTTCTTCAGGGAAAAAAAAATATCCCTCCTGAAATGATAGTTAAATGAAGCTGAGCCCCCCTTTTTTGGGGGGGAGAGGGGGTGCTACCAGTCACCCACGTAGCAAAAATCCCCTCACCATTCATTACAGGATTCACAAAAACCAACACGACATTCTGTCTAAAAAAACACCCTGTATTATGAAGTGACTGTCGATCTGTTACCTGGACTGTCCACGCTTTGACTTCATCCGGCCCCGAAGTGAAGAAATACTGCAACTGGAGGGCCTTGTACCCGTGTACGATGATCTTATCCAAGGAGCTGCAAGAACACGTGAATGCAATAATCTGTGCTTTAAACACGAGTCAAAGAATCTAACACAACATCCACTTTAATATCATCCTCCCAAGATCTTCCAAATGATCTCATCCCTTAACTGTTGGCAATGAAATATTCTTAGACGATCAACAGCTAGAGTCCGGAGTGAATTTCCATCGTCCTCACACCCTGACGATGGCAACATATCCAAGCTCCGAAACAAACTTCGTACGTTCTATGAGAATAGCCGTCGATTGACAAATTTTTTTACGAAACGAAAGGAAAATACACGATAAAGTAGAGACGAGAGACAGCGTTCTCTCTCTCTCGCTGAGAACGTGAATGTCCGTCCCCCCCCCCCTTCGAAACCCTCCATCAGATACAATTATCCTTTGCCTCCATATATTTTACCAGATGAAATGGAAAAATATAATGCCATTGTTTTACAAGACCGAGAACAAATCCCTGAAGAAGGTTTTTATTGCCCGAAATTATATTATTATCCTACAATAATACAATTGCTTTCTCTCTGTCTCAAAATCGTTCCTGCGCGCACCGTAATGATCATTATAATACGTAATAATAACGATAATTGTCAGGGACGGAAAATCTTAGCCGCGGTCGAAAGTCTTAAACGCGGTTGCCCCGTGAAGTTCAATACGTTCGTCGCCTCCTGACGCACGAGAATGAATCTCGAATAAGAAAAAGTCGCAACCCGTAATTACGTCGCGGAAATCTGACGAAGAAATGATTCTACTATTTATCTGCTACCTGCGATAGCCTGCCTTAAAAAAAAAAATTCCAATTTAGTCTTTCCTAAGCTCAGGCATACCTCGGAGATATTGCGGTCTCGCGATAAAGCGACAGGGATAATACCCCGACGACGGAGGCAGAAAGAACATCTGAATCGACGGTAGAAGGCGAAAATCGCAGAAGACATCTCACCTTGTCGCTTTGACGTCGTCCAAGTAAAGTTTCCTCTCTTCTTCAGTCATCTCGAGGATTCTGTTCTCGAAAGCTCCTGAGAACGGGATGATCACGGAACCCGGGTCGTTCTTATCGATCCATTCCTTGATTTTGATCAACCTAGACAGATCACAGGAGAGAGAAAAAGGCAAAGTTGTCACGTGGTTTCACGACAAACATCGCCGTGTGTCGATCCATAAATCGCCATCATGGATTTCCCTCGACTAAGTTAATTTTTACTGTGACTGTACATAATAAGACGAAGGAGAACAAGAATTTTAATGTTTTTCTGTCGTCTTCAAATCAAAAGCGCTGAAATCCACGTAAAAATTCTTCTGTGTAAAAATACGTTAATAAATTCATCAAGACTAAATACACGTACGAAAAACAATTTTCCTTATCTGAAAATCGAACCCCGAGTCCTTAATTTGAAGTAGTTCTCTGTGATCAGCGCACAACTAAGCAATGTTTAACACAAGTTATAAAGTTAAATTAACTTTAGTATACAAGGAACGTAATTTCTTTTCAGTGGTTCACCGACTGGAGTGCATGTGTGTGTGGGGGGGGGGGGGGGGGGTTGGGTTACTGTCAAACTACACGTCGAAGTCTTTGGAAGATTCAAACTTTTCTATTGTCCAGTTCCCAAATGCACCTTCGTCATCAAGGATGAATGAATACGCACCAAATTAATAACTGCACAGGTAGATTTTATCAAACGAACTGGACTAAGCAATCAGCTGTTATTCTCCCAACAGCAGTCATATTGCACATGGAACACTGGTCATTACTCGTCGACTGTTTTTCTCGATGGCTGGCCTCCGTCAGACGGTCAACGACGCGAAACGTCACAAGTTGAGGACGATCTTACTGATAATGGAAGCGGTAAACACCTCTGAAACGTCGGAAAATTTCTGCCAGACTTCACGGCGGAACATATCACAAGACAGAAGCTGAACGTGTCCGGGGTTCGTTACCAACTGTTGCCAAAAAATTAACATTTACAACAACAAAAAAAGCTACAAAGAATCTGTCAATAAAATGACAAACTCCGAAACATCGTATATATATATATGAAACATGCCTCAGACAATGGACAATGTCTAACATAATTTTAGTACACATCGTTATGAATAAACCACTGTTCCAGATCTTTAGAAAATAATTAGGTTTACTCTTATACTACAGGGTGTTACATTTAAATGTAAAGAGTCTGACCGCCGCAATTTGCCCCCAGTATCAGGCGGGAGAGCCAGAGGCTCCTCCCGACAAGTCGGTCAGAACCGAACTCGCTTCACGACAGCGTTGTTTACAAAACACCCTGTATATTCCAAAATTATCGATTTATAAATTAAAACCTGTTTGTGAGGATATTTCAAAATAAGCAAGAAAACACGTCACATAACCCGAGTATCTAAAAAAAAGGCGCTGTTAAACATCCATTTTAAAATTATTATCTTGAACACTGCGCATTTATAAGGTATACGACTTTAAAGAATCACTCATTATGATACTCGGAGGAGGTTATGGTGATAAATGTTACGCATGGACATTCCGGGATTCAAACCAACGACGGTCAGGAAAGTTCCATCGTAACGTCTGACGGAGCCTCTCGGATACACGGAATCATCATTAGAAACGATGAGTCTTGCAATATTGGTTTCAGACACAATACGAGGCATGATTGGCCGCCCGGGCACTCAGGGCGACGGACAATAAGTGGACTATCTCTTACCGCCGTGAGATCAAAGCTGCTCCGACCAACTGGGAGACTCACCATTTGTTCTTTTTCTTGATGTAATCCTTTTCCGAGAGATTGACCAGGTAAATGACGGGTTTGGACGTAATAAACAAATGCTTGTTAAGGACTTCGATCTGTAACAGGACATTACGTTCGGATTAATGAAACGTAATTTTAATAAATCAAAACCTGGACCCTTACCTTGAGAGGAAAAAGGACGCAGTTGGAGGGAGTTTCAAAAGAAAACCTCTGGAGGACATTCTAACATTACGAATCTTATTAGACATTGATGGGATATTGAGGGGGGGGGGGGCTGGTGATAAGAACAGCATAAATTTTAGTTTAAAAATCTGCAAGTATGAGACTGCTAGGTTACCGTGACGAAAATGTAAAAATAATATTAAAATGAATCTTAAGTAGGATGTAGTGGGAGAGTCGGGTAACTGAATATTGTAAAGACGGTAATGGACCTCTTGAGTTGCATAATCGAAGAGGAATTCCACGACCAGGTAAGCAACTATCGCCTTCTGAAGGACTCGGGTCCATGACGTTAAAACGATCAGGGGTAATTTTTTTTTGTAATAAAGATGGATAAAAAAGTTACTTAGTATTTTTTGTCCTTAAAAGACAGATTTTCCATTAAACGTGATTACCGATTCACAGAAGTGACATTTTATTCGGTTTGCTCAATACCAAAGAATCTAAATTCGTACAGGGACCGAACTTCACATTCATCGGGATTTACAAGTTTAAATGTTTAAAAAAAAACGCACGTCTTTATACTGCGAAAAATATTTTACATGCATGTAAAATGCAACCACTCGCCCATTAAAACATCTGGTATCTCGATGAACTCAACTCAAAAATCCCAAGAGATCGATAAATGATCTCGAAGTGTCAAACAATCGCACGTGCGAACAATAAAAGCTTTTCGACTCGTTACGCTACGTCACGTTCCTCAGACCCACGAGATCCTGCAGAGCTGTTCATCTGTTTCATAACAACGCCTGCGCGATGCAGAAACATTGTACCATCACATTCGTCCGTTTATTAATATCACAAACATCAACGCGATGGACCACGGGCATTCAGAAGCGGACAAGCTTAAAAAACTCCCAGCCTTTTATAAAACTCACGGGCTCATTTCTGTGTGCACAAAAGCCCTGATGATGGAGGCAGGAAGGACCTCTGAAACGTTGGTACATTTCTACCAGACTACACGGCGTTACAACCCACAAGACAGCCATTTTTATAGGTTTAAATAGGTCAGGATAGGATGTAGAAACTATCAGCTTCTCAAGAAGGCCTCTGTTGTACAGAATACGTAACACGCGCTAATTACTAATATGGAATAACTTTATTTTAAACAGTGAGAGAAGTAAAATGTCTCTTCATTTATGAGTCAGGGATATTATTTTCAGTCCGATAAATTCAAATTATTTGCATTACGATGGCTAATTAATCCTTCCGCGATCTGCGACAATGGCAGATGATTCAAGAATCCTTCGTTAACCATAATTCACGTTCAAGAAACATCTGTTGCAACAATTAGAAGCAATAAATAATCAACTGAGGACACGCAAAGTTCTAAAGCAACAATGAAATTCTTCCTGACTTAACAGTTCAGACCCCCATCACAGTCAATGGCGAGTCGCTTACCATTAGACAGTTACTTTGCAATATTCGAAGGACGACGAACGTGGCTACAGAGAGGGAGCGTCTTCGTATCACGACGTGGCGTCTTGTTACGCGATTGCCGTGAACTGCCACCTGCTGAGTGAAGCCACACTTACTCATCGCTACGTCACGCGGGTTTTAAGGCTTCGGCTGTACACGCTGTGTCTTCAACCTCAAGGACTGACATTCAGCGACGCTAATAGTTGTTTAGCTGGTTAACAAATTCCTCACATTTTACAGAACCCGAGGATTCATTACCGTGTTCACAACAGCACAGGTCCCTGTCCTGTATCTTTGAAGTACATTTTAATATTATCTTAACGTCTAAGCCTAGATCTCCACCCTGGATACGATAAACAACATCCGATCAGAACACACACACACAAAGAACGTAGTTTGCATTGTTTTAATTAAATAAAGGTACTTACATCATTGGCATTCCAGTCGCCGAATCTGATGTGCTGTTTTTCATCCACTACAAGTGTCTTTATTTTACTTAAAATATCCTGTAAAATAAAAATAAGAAATTATACAATTCCACAAACATTATCTCTGCCTTCTACGCACCCTTGAACCATCTTTTGTTTTCACAAAAAAAAAAAAACGTCGCGAACTGAAAGCGTGTTTGTCTTAAGGCGTCCTAATTTCGTCGTCACCGGAATTACGAATTTTTATAAATTTATCACTATTTTCTTTTAATTTACGAACATCGTCTTCGCTACAACAAAGGACCAATTAATCTCTCACAATTGATTATTTATGATTATTATACGTATAGTAATTAAGTTTTGTAATAAATCCAAATGTTTATTCTTTGTTTACGTAAGTTATTATATTTATCTTGTAATTACAGTAACTGGTGTTTTTATGTAAACGTTTGATTTTAACACTTCAATTGTGGATTAAGGGGTTAAATAGATAATTACTATTGTTAAAATATTAATATTCTCACTTTTATGACCGTACAGTATTCTAACGTAATTAGGAAAAATACTGGCAAAGTTCTCTCTCAGAACTGGAAACAAGTCAGAATTTTACACAATGAAATTAATGAGAATTTGATTCGCCATTAAGGAATTTTCACCTTGTGAAAACATCATCAAATGAATTACGATCTTAAATCGAGGGATGCGTTCTTCTATAACCAATCTTCAAAGCTTTTCTTTTGCGATATTTGAACAGTAAATATTAATTATCTTTTGTGAAAATATTTCACGTCGAGAATATTAAGCGGTCCTCTAGAACAGTGGTATTCAACCTGGGGTACGCGAAGACATCTTAGGGGGTACGTGAAGTTTAAAAAATATATATTATATAATCAGTAATGTAATTTATTTAATTTATTTTAGATGTAGATTATATACTATGTATAACTTGGATTATACACCAACAACTTTGGGGGTACAAAGTTGAAGAGAAATTATATCTGGGGGTACGCGAACAAAAAAGGTTGAATTCCACTGCTCTAGAAGGCTTAGAGAGTAAAGTAACCGAGCAGATGCAGGCAGGTTCCCGGACATGATGTCAGGCCACAATAAAAGTGAATAATGTATTTTGACAAGATGGTGGTTACAACACAGCGGGGGGTGGCAGCATTTGTTACTACATGCATCAATAACAGTGGAACGCTTCGTCAGGGGGCTCGAGGGGTGTGTGTTTGGATTCAAGAGGTCACGGGCTTTCGACATGACGGCTCGTGCCAACGTTACGATATAGTCCCATAAGCAGTATCACGGCCATGAGCGGTGTAAGGACTTCGTAATTTGGAAGCTAAAAGCAGGCAGATTCAAGCTGTGACTGACCACACGAAGTTACACGGTAACTAAAATTAAAAATAAGAGGCATGACTTAAACCGAATCAGCTAAGAACACTTATTTTATCGAAGAATTTATAAAAAAAGATTCTGTCTGTGACTTGGTTCCCGCCTTCGACGCCAAAGATGAGTCAAATCTGTCTTCTAGTTTGACGATTAGAACACGCAAGAAGATTAAGAAGACTTACCAGTGTCAGCGGTATATCAGCTCAGCTACTTAGCATTAATCTACATAAATTCACGCCTATCATCCGTTCGGTCACTCAGTGCGGTGGCTGTTAATATAAAACACCGTATTCAGCAAACACCGGCTTCAAGCCCAGCCCAGAATTCGTGGTTTTATTCAGTCCTTCACGACAAATTATGAGATAGTATCTGCGTAATGATGCTTTTTGGCAAGAATCTAAGCTCTGATCCTTGAGAACTTCGAGCACGACGTCACATTTACGGATTAAATTACTTTTAATTTGACGGGGTATCTGGTGCGTGTCTGGTTGAGTGATGACGTCATCACGGAGGATTCCCCACGTCGTTGAGCGGCTGGCTGGGGATCTCCGACGCGGTAATTCCCAAAGCAGTCTATTCTATGCGCAAGAACGCCACTTGGTCTTCGCGTGAAATTATCGATAGTCTAGTTTGATTTTAACCAAAACGTAAACGTACCGACAGATTTTTGTGCAAATCCCAATGCCTAAAAAATTTGATAAGAATCCATTCAGGTGTTCTCCAAGGGCAGACAAACATGTCGAAGGCGTTCGGCGCGTTTTTGGAGAGAAAAAAAGCCATGACACCTTCATTTTACATTCACGTATTTTCGAATTAATTATTCATAACAACCCTTCAACTTCTACGAAACTTTCTCGTTTCAGTCAGGCTCCCTTAAGCACCCCGGGAATCAATCAATCAATCAATCAATCAATGATCACATGTCACTAGGTCTAAAAATCCGCAGACATAGAGCACACGGCTTTCCCCACCTGTAAATTTCCGTGTGACTCAGCTGATTCACGTCTCCTGTGGAACAGGATGACTTGTAATCTCCGGAGGGCGCGTCGCACCCATGACTCGAGAGAAGTCCCACTGATTCTATTAAGATCGCCGTAAGATTGCATTGTGACCAAGCAGCAAAGACACCCACTGCAGATATCGATACATTATCTCGAACATCGTAAACCATTACAGGTACAACCTGCACTTGGCCACTCTCATTCAAAAGCTTCGATTTTAAGTTTTACGTCTTATCTCACCGAAACTTTTTATTATCTGTTAGAAACATTTATCGTTTTCAAGGATAACAGATAAACATTAATGACGTAAAATAACAAAACTACAGATCATGTTCATTATTTAGAAATGCACACAAAATTTTTATCGGAAACCACGAAGCGAACAAGTCGTCTGGGAGGTTTCGGCGTGGGTCTACGTGGAAGTATAATATTAAAATGAATCTTAAAAACAGATCTCCACCTCCTTATGGCTTGCAAAGTGCCACCACCACAATCGTCACCAGATGTCGCGGTCATTTGCCAGGAATTAATAAATGATTGTGATTTTGGTGACAGAAATTACAAGTGTTAAACCATTTAATGTATTATTTTAGAAAATGTTTGTGGACAGCCGATAAGGGGTACGGCCAAGGGTTTTGGCGTAGAGTCGGAGGTCTTCCGCCATAAAATACGACGACAGTTTCTCGTTGTACATTTAACGACGCTGCCAGCAACTCAGAATATACAGAATCGGACGAAAGGTTAATTAATGAATAACAAACTCGGAAAGATATTGAAGGAAGTCATCGTGACCTGATTCAAGATATTATCCCGGCGTTTGCCTGGAGGGGCTGAGGAATGAAATAAATCTTTCAAAATACGCAAATTTCTTGAAAGGTTTGCGAAAATGTGAGGTGGGCAGAATTGGCGGCGGATCGAGTCTACTGGCAGCTGTCGGCATTTCCACTGTCAAGAAATTATGAACAATGCGATAAAAGCCTATAACTTGGCTATTATTAAAATACTACGTCCTAATTATGTTGTAATTTAAGGACGGATTTTTCAGAATTAATTGAAGCAAGTACAACGCCCCAGGCCCCGGGGATATTAACTGCTACTTTCAGATCCCTCAAAATGCGATTTGAACTTACGTATTCAGGCTTCAACTTCTTGTCTCCGCCCCTCAGTACAGTTCTCTCCAGCTTCTCCAGGTGTGTACTCAGGTACTCCTCATCTTTGAGTCGCAGTTCCTCGTTGATGATCTCAAGGTCTCTTATAGGGTTGACCTCGCCCTCCACGTGCGTCACGTTTTCGTCCTCAAACGCTCCTGAAGAACACCAAAAACCCCCGCGAGTCCATCACACCGGCCACTTCAACCCCAAAGCACATCGAGACTCTAAGCTTTACGATCGCATCCCACAGATCAGAAACATCCTTGAGAAACTGACAGTGGTGAAGTCGAAATTTCAGGTTCTCATGGCGACAAGTATGAGGACTTTTCTTGGATCGCCCTGATGATGGAGGCAGTAAGCGCTTCTGAAACGCTTCTATCAGATTACAAGGCGCAATGTCCCAGAATATTTTAATGGGAAAAAAATTAATTATGACCACGTTCAAGAGAGGTGTGATAAAATGTCCTTACGGCGTCCAGTCATTATAAATGAACCATCAAATATTCAAGAGGTCACTTACAAAATACTACACAGAAGTTACTACGAAATTCAGTTTCTTAACATGGACAGACGTACTATTTACTTTATCGATTTG
>NW_019060008.1:1492900-1507254 GCF_000696155.1 Zootermopsis nevadensis | reverse complement strand
AGAACTGCGTCACGTTGAAAAAAAAAAGACGAACTATTTCTAACAAGAAACGCTTCACTTCTCACGAAGCGAAAAGTCTTCCGTGCAAAGACCCTCGGCAGAATACAAACAGATCTGTGAATTTTCAGGCTCAGAAAGTTCCTTCTTTGTAACGTTTAATAAAATGCCAGACTTTACGAAATAGGCTCAAACCCGCCGTTTCAAATTATCATCCCATCTACGCTTAGGTCTCTCGAGTTGTCTCTTTCCTTCAGTCTTCCTAACCAAAGTCTAGTGTGCATTTCTTTTAGGTCCCCACGCCGTCTAATTCACATTTATTTCATCGTAATACCGTCTAGTTGAAAGTAAAATAATTTACTCAATGCTTAAGTTTGTTTTTCTCGGTGTCCTATCGCTTTACCCCTCTCGGGTACAAATAATCTCCACAGGACCCCGACCTCAAACTGTGTTCTTCCCTTGACGTGAGAGACGAAGTTTTACACCCATACAAAACAGCAGATAAAATAACATTTTGGTACAATTTAGTCTTTACGTTGTTTTTTTTTGGTTTTTTTTACAGATCCGCTGGGAAAATATGCGATTCTCATCTGTTCGGAAGGAAGCATTCCCAAAAAATTACTGCGCTCTTAATTTCGCTGTCAATGTAAATTTGATCTGTCACAAATATCTCAAATCTGCGACCACGACTACGTCTAACCTGGTAAGGACATCGCTGGAAGCGATTATCAGCAGACCAAGTATAGTTGAAAGTCTTCAAAGAGACCTGTCTCAGACCATAAAGCGCTTCAATCACTCGTAATTCAGACAGGAGTGAGGAGTGAGGAGAAAGGCATTGGGTCGCGGGGGGCGACGGGGTGGAAGAAACGGGAAGATTGTTCGGAGCCACGCCATCCCCAGCGCCTTCCTGGCGCCTAGAGACAAGAACGAATTGGCGACACCCTTATTAAATATGTTCCTTCACACCAACCAATCTGTCCACCCTCCAGCACTGCCCTATCCGTTCACACGCAAATTCACTGCGCCAGGCTTCTCCAAGCTCGTTAAACGGACAACGCGAATCAAAACACAAACAGGTCTTCATTTATTCTGATACACGATCAACTGCATTGCCAAATGTACACATCGGTTCTTAAACTGCGGTAAACGAACCATCGTTCGTAATTTACCGATGCTGTCAGAAGCTCAGACAAAATACCATCGAATGACAAATTAATTACAAAGTACACGAAATTGCGTCAACGTGTCATAAAATCTGGTAGGTTACTACCCCTAAATTCGCTTGGAGGGACTGAGAAAAACCACAAAAGAAACTCAGTAAAGGTAGCCCGTATCCTCGCTCTGATTTCAATGAGACACGCGGACAGACAGCAGGGCTGCCAACAACTCAGCATACGAAGAGGAAAAGTTACAGCCTAATAAATTTTTCTTACGTAAATAACTTCCTGTAGAGCGGTTATCACTCTGTTTACAAATCGTCACATCGGAATAAAATTTGTTAACGGGTTAACCCTTTAAAGCCGAAGTTCGTATAAATATTTTAGAATTCGGTCCGTACCGCGAAGAAAACACTACACTTCACAATTACAAAGATCAACTGGTTAACGCTGTTTAAGAAAATAATCGCTGTTTATAGCGAGAGATAAAAACAAAACTTAGAATTACTTACGGTAAAAGCAGATTTAAAGCACATTGGTAATTTTATGTAACATTAGCTTTAAGATTCAATAACTCTGCGTTCTGACAGTAGAATGTATTTGTAGATTTCGTAAGATTCTCACTGTAAACAGCGATTATTTCCTTAAACAGCGTTAACCATTCGATCTTTTTAATGGTGAAGTGTAGTGTTTTCTTCGCGGTTCGGACTGAATTCTTAAATTCTATTTAGACAAGGTTTGGGCTTCAGAAGGTTAAGACGCTTGAAATATATGTCAATGACTCACCTGAGTGGCTTGTAGTAGTTACACAGAAAATCATATCTCTCGTCCGGAACTGGTACTCGACGTATCTGGAACAAAACAACGCGGTCACCACACCGGATTCATCCCAAGTTCGCGCATCTGTCGCTAGAAACCCAGAACAACATCGAACACAGTCCTTATTCAGAAGCTGAGAGTCGGTCAGCTGGTCAAGAGATCTCCCGCCATTTACGGAACATCAATGTCCCGTACATGAGTCTACGACGACTTTAGATCAAACTACCCTCAAATCCACATTCTCGAACCGGGTCCACTGCGGTACTTCGCAACATGATAGTTCCTGCGTTGAAAGGCTGTTAATTCCCGCACAAACCCCTTCACTCTTTAGAGAAATGTGGTAATTATATGTACCCTATTCTTTAACGTTCAGTAACTGTTCATTTTGCTCGAAGTTTAATTACTGGTTTAGTACGATTCTCAGAATAAACATCGATTATAACAACGAGTTTGTCTCTTTGTAACGGAGAAGTGTCGTGTTTTCTTTTCGGTACGGACCAAATTCTTAAATATTTCAGGTTAAAAAATAACAAGGCGCAATATCATTAATAAAATTACACACTTATCTTGCACAGCGATTAAACTCTGAAAATACGAGTGTTTTATGGTCACTTAAACGACAAAGGTGTTTAACCAAACAGCGTTTGTCCGAGGTTAGATAAAAAAAATAGGCAAATTTCACTGGATGTAAATTATTTCAATACCAAAATTTCCAGATTTCAGTGTAAGTTCGATGCAAGATCAATCATTTCTCTATTTACACTTTAAAAAAAGCCTTCGGAGTGCATTCGATCACTGAAGAATCACAAACCTCGCGCACAAGTGCGTCAAATGAGAAACACGATTTTTATAATCCCGACACTTGAGGCTGTGCGTCTCTGTCTCTGTCCCTGCAAAGTACAGACACTCGTCACAAAGACTGTCATTCCTTGCAACTTGCACCTTTATAAAGAACAAAGGTACAAAGCAAACCTGGACTATATCTTTTCTTTTACTTTTATTATTCTGTATTCCTTATCTGGTTCTTTGCTTCTCCCCCATCCATCCCTCTACCCTCCTTCGCTACTTTAATGACAACTCAGCTCAATCTAACCGGAATCCTTATTGTACGCCTTGTACACGTCTCATTTATAAAAATAGATGCTGTGACTTAGGCAGTTTTTATTCCGCCTTCCCCTGTTAATCAGGATTTTCCTTACTGATACGTGAAACATAAGATTCAGGGAACGAACGAGCACCGTCGAACATCTAAAAATTATCGAACGTTTCGACAAAAATTTTCGATGCCATCTTCAGGTTCATTTTGTCATGCGGGCGTTTTCTAGAAGCCTCATATATGACAGGCAGCAGGTATCGAGTGCTTCTTAAGTAGGCTGTAAGGATATGGACTGACTCAACACCTTCTTCCTAAAAAAACTTACAGAAGTCGAAAATGTTTCATTCTGTTTCAAGAACCAACTGTACGCTCCCGACGTTTTCGTGCCACTGCTGCTCCCGTTGCTACGTACACCGCCCCTAAAGAATTACATGCATTTTCTGTCTATAATGAGTAAGACAATATAATTACCAGTATAAAAAAAACATCAGACTGAGATGAAAGTCGGGTTCTCGTCCGGCACTGCCGACTGCCCCCCCCCCAAATCCCCCCTCTCCTGTGGCAGAGTCTTATCTGCTTCGTGTGGGTACAGTAGGTTTTTACAACATTCCCCTCCCCCAAAAACTCTCGTTTCTTTGTATTCCTTTAATTGCTTTCACCTTGAAGCAAGACTAGTAATAATGTTTATCATCAAAGAATAAACACACAACGAACAGAAAAATACATTAAAACGATACCAAAGAAGGTAAATAATTACGACAAACGAAGAGAAAAAAATTGACTGACGTCAGGAAATTTTGGTTCGCGTTACATACATAAACACCAGACCTACCTTGATGACTCACCGCGAAACGATAACAAAGTATTGCATGATTTGGTCAACAGCTGTTTTTTTACGCTCCGATTGGGTATGAATTCATTTCAGAACGAGTAAAACGGACACCCTCGAAAGGACAGAATCATTTAATCCGATCAGCGGTCAGCAAGAACATTAAGGCTTTGACCGGGATGTTCTTTGGTTAAATCTTATGTGGTACCGCCTGATTCGACTTCTAATGGTTAAGTGAAGTGTTTTCTTCGCGGTACGGTCTGGATTCGTAAATATTATGAAGACGAGCTTCGGCTTCAAAGGGTTAACCAGCTGATTTTCGTAATGGTGAGGTGTAGTGTTTTCTTCGCGGTACGGACTGAATTCATAAATAATATTCAGACGATCTTCGGCTTCAAAGGGTTAATGAAAAAGGCAGTATCGATCGAGCTGCGTGTATCGAACAAGAATCGCATTTCGATTTATCGAATCTCAACATCCTTTTCTTCGAGACGGCTGCTTAGGGCATCTTCAAGCAGGCGACAACGAAATAATTTCTTTCACTAATCTTCACAAGGCGGAATCTTACATAAATTACACATATTTCATAATAAAGTCCTGAGAATAACAACATTTCCAACGGCAACACCAATATTAACACTAAACACGAATATATCGAAATGACATCGATAAAAAAAACTACGATATTCAAAATCGGCTAGCAGCGACATGTGCCAGATTCTGGTACTAGGGGCAGTATGATCACAGCAGCGATAAATACAACCCTCTGACCTTAATCCCATTTTGCAAGATAACCACCTAATCGTGAAATCTTAAACACGTAATACACAAACAATAATTTATTCATTAAACGGTCAATGGAGCGCCTACGTAGAATTTTGAAATCTGAAACACTAACCTCGCAACACACACTTCCAATTCCCCTACGCTGGACCTACCGTGGACCTCACAAGGCATGAAATACCACACGGGAAGGGCAATTAGAACATGATTTTTGTTAACTGGATTAGCAACGAACCAAACTGTTCGTTTCCTATCCAAATTATACCCACGTAAAAATTTTTTTATTAATTTTTGATAAGATGACAGCACGGTTAGGGTCCGCGTATTTGAGTGCCGGACAGAACTCGGTACGCATCCGGAAAGGTCCTAAGATCAGCCAATTCTATCAAGGTTTCCGTGGTTTTCCTCGGCCCTAGATCTAAATGCTGAGTTGGTATCCACAAATCAAAATTCTTGTTCCCACCATTTAAACAGTAGCGCCCCCCCTCCCCCACAAATCGTCCCTTACTCACCAAATTCCCGTCAAAGAACCGAATCTCTGCCTCAATCTTCATCATTCGTGACTCTAATAAGGTAACTGATCTATCTTAATGGTAAACGCTTCCCACAGAAGACGTATCTTAAATTAGTGTATTTTACCTTTGTCATATACACAATAGGTGGTCTATTATATGTATTTTACTTCTCCCTTTGCAACAGAAAACGCAAGAACGCTATCATGTCTAAGACAACACATTTCCATATACCCAGAGCATATAATATTGAGACCTGGACCTTTTTTTATCAAGTTTCGTAATTATGAAATCGGAACAAATTTTGGGGGGTATACATGGGCGGTTCTGTGGTCATAAATGTATTCAAAGTGCGGTCGAGACATTTCGTGAAAGACCAGATGTGATATTTCTTTTACGCGTGTAAGAAAACCCTGGATAAACGTAACGAAGGTTAAGACAGATCTCTCTGTCGTCCGCATTTAGAAAGAACAACTTTCATGTTTGATCGCACAGCCTAACTACAGCATGTTAACATAACGCTTTAGTCATGTTTTTATGTTGTGTATTTAATGTCAAATCTTACGAGACAATAGCAGAGACGCTGTTCGAGTTCTTTGTGATTTAGCCGAGCTGTGCGTGATTAAAACGGTTGTACAGGGCCTAGGTATGAGATGGACAAAACATGTAGAGCGCACGACACAGCTGAGAAAGTAACTGCATCCGTGAAGAACTCTCCTTCAGAAGTTTCTACACGCACTCAAAAAAAAAACAGGCCTTCTTTTGGAAAACAAATGTTCATTACCGTGTACATAAATCCGCCACTAGACCTCATCACATCCTTCATCCCTACTAAAGATTCATTTTAATATTATCCCTCAATCTAAGCTTAGGTCTTCCAAGTTACTTCAGGATCCCCGACCAGAGTTTGGCATGCACGAATTATTTACATTCTACAAAAATGTCAGTCCACTATGATGCACCTGTCCGAAGTACCACCTCACGACTTCGAGCAAAAATATCGAATTTATAATCTGGTGTTCGTGCGATTACAGAATCTTTACAAGACATCACAGGGTTGCAAACATTCTAGTCACAGACACAAGAGACTTATGAGTCAGACTGTACTTCGAACCTGATTGGATTAACAGCAAACTTCCAAGCAAATACATGCAACACCACAAAACAGAAGTCAGGATTACATTTTCACACAAAATACGCAGATAAAAATAAAACGTCAACTCTGAAACCAAAATCCTCGCCTCAAACACCATCAAATCTGCGTTCTTCCCTTAAAATGAGAGACCAAGTTTCACACCCATACAAAAAAACAGATAACATTTCAGTTCTGCACATTTTATAGTCTTTACGTTTTCAACCACGTCCTACAAAAGTCATAATCCATAATTATCCTACCATTTGACAGATGTTTTTATTAACTAATCGCTTGATACAGCGTCGCTAAACAAAAGAACGACATTTAAAATTCTGCATCGGAGTCACTGAATATTAAGACGACGGTTCCGGTTACAGAAGACGTCTTTAAAAAAAAAAGAAGAAGAGGAAGAAAGAAAGAAAGAAAGAAAGAAAGAGTTCTACTTATTCTCGTTTGGGTCGATGGTACAGAACGGGAAGTTCTCAGCTGCTGCTTGGCTCTTGGTCAGAACGTTGAAAAAAGTAGATTTGCCGACATTTGGGATGCCCACAATACCGACTTTCAGATTGGTTCCAACACGACCAATCAGAGGCTTCTTTTCGGGGGCTTCAATCTTCTTGGGCGCCATTGCCAAATCAACTGGAGATAAAAAAAAAATACAGAATAAATAATACCACACAGGAAAAATCAAATATGCTAATAGCCCAAGAAACTTGATGTAAATAAAGGCCTCTGGCAATTGGATGCAGCCCAGAGACACCTCCCCGTGCTAGCAATCCATCGAGGCAGGTAGAATCCTGATCACAGGACGAGTCACGTGACAAGAGACATGAGATTTGAGGTTAGGTTAGTTTGCGGTCTGCCTTCCGAGTCATGACGCCGTGTGGACTTGTATGTGACTACCAAGAACGTATTACCACTATGAAGATGGAGGTGATAAGTCTGCAAAAAGATACAAGACGTTACAACTCAAAAGACAGACCACAATCCATAGGTCCTGTGCGTAATCCTGATAAAAATGTTAAGTGGGTGACAACACGGACGTCAACTGAACTGCAGGAGAAGGAAACGACACCATTAGGTGTTAAATCAGAGGTCTAAACGCCCCTCTAAAGCTACCCAACGTGAAAGAATTATTTTCCTTACAGCAAAACTATATATTCGAAAATAAAATATGATATAAAGCGAGGAGTTTAGGCAGACAACAAGCTAATTAATTCATAATGCTTTCACATACACCAATAAACATGGCATTCGATGTTTAACAAACACTGTCATCACACACGTAACTTCATCATCTGTTTACAACTGGATACTATCGTAAACGATGATAAAAACGTAGATCCAAAATTCACAGGCTTGTTAAATGTTGCGTTTCATATAAATCACTGTGAAATTAATGCAATGCACGTCTGTCTGCATATTCGATGTTAAATGTTGCGTTTCATATAAATCACTGTGAGATTAATGTAATGCACGTCTGTCCGCATATTCGATGTTACACGAACAAAAACTGTTCATCTCTACCTGAAACTAATGTTCTGCGTGCACACATTAATTTAAATACTGACACACGAAGTCTGCGGGTCGGGGTAACTCAATAGAAAACTGTGCTGGACGATCATGGTTCGGATCCCTCACAAACACGTCCAGGACATCGAATTTTTTTAACTGCGATAAACAAAGCGGTCCACTTGCCCCTCTGCTGGACACAATATGGTCCGAAACGTCGGGGGGTATCCACTAGACAGAGAGCTGGCGTTCCTGCCGCTGACGGGAATCGAATCCTTGTAGTCGAGAACGTAACCTGGTCTCTGTACTAACAAAGCTACCTGAAGTTAATGCGAACGAAGCGTGAAGCTGCCTAAACACCTCTATCTTATGACCGACTACAAAATAATGGTGGTTTACGTACAGTTTGTTACCACAAAATGCGCTGAATCATTTTACGAACTTCACAAGACTCCCCTACGAACACAAGGGAGTTTCGGTGTTTCAGAATACTTAGAAAACCCAATTCTTTTAATAGTTGCTACATTACAGTCTTCACTACCACAATTACCCCCCCGATTCACCCTACGGTATGTGGTTTTCTGTCTCTCTCTCTGATAAAATTTCCTTCCACTCTTACATAAACGAAAAATCTTTTAATCTCGTCCACACAAACCTGCGCTCAAATGCGGGTGTCTCGATACAAAGCCTGCAATTCTACACAGAAGAATGAATCGGTATTAATGTAATTATCCGGAGAAAGCTGGCGGGCGTTCAAAGACACAAACGTCTAATTTCGAAACCAGATTCCTCATACATGGAGAGCACAACCAATCATCGTACAAGTTCTTTGCAGCAACTTTAAAAATTTACATGCATGATTGTTTTTCTCGTTTTAAAACCATGCAATAGGCAAGGGGAAAATTCGAGATGATGATCGACGTATTGTAGGGGTGATCAACAAAGCAGGTCTTATTTTTGTCGAAGCAGCTGAATTTTAGACGTAAATAGTCAGTTCCCTCATCGGTATATCTTAAAACACCAAATGAGTACAGAAATTTTAAGAAGAAAATTACAGAACTAGGTCCTTAACAATTTAGAACGGAGACATAAAAATGGGCCCAATTCATAGGCGAAGTAATGTTCACTGCGTTAATAACATCACGGAAATAACTAATTTCGAAATTTGTACATCGTGAAAAGAACTTAAAAATTTCTTGATCCAAACGGATAATTTGGAATTCTCAGAATTGTCCTACCGTTCACTGTTACATTAATTCAAAGTTTACCGGACTGTTTACCATGGGAAATTAGTCGCGTTGCAATTACGACCAATTACACTTCGCGTGACCCCACCCAAACAGCAAAAGCTCTGAGAGGGAACAATTAAAAAAATTGCCTCAATATTACCACAAGATCCGAAAACAAATTTGTTTTATAAAAAGACTACGTATCATTCTTCTGTGGAGACAATAACATCCAATCAAGCAGATGAACCGAGGGCAGAGGATATAAGATCAGCTAAGGTTTTGTAACGCAGACTCCAGAATTTCTCTGCCAATGTTAAAGAAAAGCTTACATACATTTCTATAACACAATATCGAATTTATCAGGTTACAATATTCATTTGACTCAGAAACAACCTCATTGAGTGATATGAAGTAACCAACTCCATGGAATATAGTCATTTAAAAGCCAACGGTGACGTAATTTATAACTTTTCATACGTGTCCACAAGAATGCACCACTGAGGCACATTAATTCAACCCACAAACTCATATTCTGTTTAAGATCAACTTTAATAATACTATTCCATCTATGTTTAGGTCTCCAGACAGTCTCTTATTTTCAGGTCCTCCGACTTAATTCTGTATGAATTTCGAGACACTATCCGGTCTTGTTCAAATTCGTGGTAGCTACTTGTATTTCTAGGCTTGCCAAATTTAAGTGGCCACAAAAATGTTGATCACCCCTGCTCTTAGTTGCCGGAGGACAAATGTTACAGCTCCAATAGCTCAGAGCCACCGAGGGCCAACATCGGCTGAGACAAGGAGCAGGGCAGCCAATGCAGAGAAGTTTAATGCTCTATTGAAGTAACCACAGCCCATGATGTTGGCATAATAATCGACGATGCGCGCGCATCCAGCCTGGCATTAGGCACCCATAAGCAATTGACATACGCTCCAACAAGAATTATTAAGTTGGACCGAGCGAGTGTTATTTCACCTCCTCATTAAAAAAAATATTACCCTTTTGGTATAATACCACTTTCCAGCCACACACATAACAAGCAATCATAATAATTAAGAAGAAAGGAAATTTGATTTGCATAAAAAAGTACACACGCAGACTTCTTACAGATTATGGAATATCCAGTGGTTATCGTGATAGCATGAAAATACGAAACATGCCTCTAGTACAAAATACGATAATATTCGTAGCATAATTGCAGCCAAAAGGCAGAAGCTCTCTATTTTAAAAGCTATCCACTCCCAGAAACAGCTGCAAATGTTGGAGCTACGTAATTTGATATGGACCAATGTTTTATCATGATATAATGATGATACAAGCAACAAAATTTCACTGGCTATACCAGCGATATTAGAAAAAAATTATATTTTTTTTCTACAATTTTCTTTCCTGTAAGAACTCAATACATTAAAGAGCAGACTAAAATATCACATGCTCATGGCATGTAAAACAAATAACAACACTACAAACCATAGAAAATACATCAATGCATCACACACAGTTATTTTCCACATTAATGGAATTATAAATACAAAGAACATAAAATGTGAACAGTTTAAAATAGAAATAAAATAATATTTACATATCTATAGATAAAATACATGCTTCAAAATCATGATCAAGTATCATTAGACTGGTTAAATTTAACATTCACTCTCTGCAAACCCATTTTGCAATTGCAGGTTCAAAAATAAAAACACAGATGACTTTGAACAAACCAGGGGGTTCTGACAATGTGAGCGAAAGAACCATACACTCTGACTCTAAATAAAAAAAAACACCCTCACAACCTATTTATCAAAGATCCATTTTAATATTATCCTTCTATGTATGTGTATGTCTCCCAACTACTGGTCTCTTACCCCCCCACCCCCACCCCAAAATGCTCCAACTACAGCACTTCAAAAGATCCCTCATATATGTCAATAATAAATAATATTATCACCAAACTCGCTCGTCACAGAGAAGCGGACGAGTGGGTTTTCTGATCTCTGACGAGTACAAACAAAATACCACAGCAGACACAGAAAACAAAAGAAAATGTAGAGACCAAGTACAGGCAGATGTTTAGGGATGTGCGATTAAAGCTAATCCTGCGCACTTCACGATGGCTGTGATGATCTACGTCACCAACCCTGGAGTCTGCTGAAGCCATCAGTAATGTACAAAAAAGACACAAACCTTCCAAATGCAAGTTGGGCTCATCGCCCCTTGAATTGACCAGGATAAAAACAATGGAAGTATAAAAGTAGAACTCGAATATAAAACATAATAGAACAAACAACTATTAGGCCTATCACAATGTTAGGACAGTATTTGAATTCCTGACATAACATAAACAGCGTGGAAATGTTTTTAATTCCATTACAGTTTACTTAACGACACTGTTAGTAGCTTAAACTACACAACGTTAAACAATAGGATAATCTGCTCCTAATATAACAGGCATCGTCCATCAAGCTTGGCTTGTACGAATGAACTGTCCATGCGGAGAGGAAAAAATTGAAATTAAATTCTGATGTTGGTGACTCTGGTAGCAAGAAGTGCAAAGGAAGTTATGGTGGTGCCTATGGTGGGATATGGCAGAGTCCGGAAACAGGTGCTAAGTTTTGTGTTGGTGTAGGAATCTGGCTGCAAAGATGTTTTCACATTCAATTTTATAAATTTTGCACTTGCAATGCAATTTGCAAATATAATGTTGCAATAAATCATATTACTGTTCAACATAATATATGTCCATCCCTGTTAATAATAAATAATTAACATTTCAAGCTAAATTACCTTAATAAAATGATGATTTACATTTTCTAAATATCAACTATATAACCTCTACATGGTCGGACACTTGGTTAAGTTTCACAACAACTAGAATTTTTCTGGATACTCTCAGCATCATAAGAACATTTTAGGCTATATTCCACAAACTTCACATGCCTTGCAATGTAAATAAAACCACCACACCAAAGAAATGTATTATCTAATCTTCAGCAAGCAATGCATTCCTCTGAAACATCTGTAACCACTTACAAGACTACACAGCATCACAGTCAAGATGACCACAATCCACATTTAAGCCACTGTGAGAATCTCAGATCAAACAGGAACCATTAGAGGTATCATGGAAACAAGCTTAAGAAAATCCTTGTCTTAATGTTAATTTGGTTCTGAGCTTCCTGATATTTCCTTCATTGGTTAATACAATATAACAAATCTAATAAGAAATTGTCAATCTTTAAAACATAACACCCAATAAGAGACTTCAAAGTAATGGAATTTTGCAGTATGTGCTACAATGAATGTAAACAGACAAGAGTTTTATTACTACACCTTTGTCACATAATATAACTACATTTAAAAGGGGACTGGACATCTTTAACCTCAAAGGACTATATCATTACATAATGAAGGAAATTAACGTTACTTACTCCTTTAATACTATTTGTTTATTATAAAGATTATTCCGTTTACTTCATTTAACCTCAACTTTAATCAAAAATCTGCTTGAAACACTCAACGCTTTCTTACGCTTCAGACACAAAATCATTCGTATTCTTCATAATCCGACAACTTCTACGAATAAAATATATACATTTACATAAAAATAACAAAAACAGAATAAAAACTAATTATTATTTACCTATTAATTGGTAAGAAGAGCCGGTATCTTATTAACTTAATAAATAACGTGATTCACGTTCACAGCTGGAAGGAAGGTAGTACGTCATACTGCATCCGCTTCACAGCTGTATGAGAAATTCAATCGACAAAAATGCGGTATGAAAATATACGCGTTCGTATTCTTAATAGGTGCGTGCCGTGTGTGGGCTTCATATGAACCCTTTGTCTTTCTGAATTTCCGATCACGTTTAATTAAGGAAAAATTAGTAAATTTGCTAAAACTTATTAAAGAAGAGTCCTTGCATCCTTTATGGGATCTCCCGGGTTCAAATCTTGGTCCGGAGTCCTACAATGTCTAAGGTTTTCGTGGTTTTCTTCTGTCCCTTTAGGAAAATGATATGATAACTAGCTACCTAACTAACTAGATGGCTTACCGAACCCGAAGGTTCATCACCGAATTAACCAAAGTCCTCCACCGGTCCCTGTCCTGGGCCAACAAAATCCAGTCTCCTTCAATTCCTACCTCCCATAGATCCCGCCTGAGATTATCCTCCCATCTACGTCTAGGTCTCCCCAGGGGTCTCTTCCCCTCAGGCTTCCCGAACAACACCTGGGGCACACCTCTTGTCCCATCCATGCGCGCTACATGCCCAGCCCATCTCATTCTTCTCGATTTAATCACCCTGACAAATATTGGGGGAGGAGTACAGATTTTTAAACTCATCATCAGAAAAATGACATGATAGTACCTTAAAGTAGGTCACGACCGCTTCCTTCCATATCCTTTCCAATTCAATATTCATTAATCATCCTATCTTTCGACTGTATATAATCTTAATAATTTAAATCGTGGTTAAGTAAACCACAAATGGATTAAAAAAATATCGAGTTTGTTTCTTCCTTCGATATTTATTTTAATTTTGTGATTCGTTGTCGAAGTAAACATTCTTATAAACTGTGTCACATTTATAAAATAGCATATAGGGTGCCCCACATTTTGGTTTCCGTTTTCCTTGTTTTGAACTTAATCAGATACAAGTGTTCCTTGATCTGAAATACATGTAAATTGCACGTCTGTGTAGTAAGACGCGTTTGTTGTGAGCACGATTTCACATGAACGCTTTCTGTTCCACATCTGCCCGCCACACAGTCCGCGCTGTAAGTATATAATAGAGCAGACCGGGCACATTATAGAAATTACAGCAGTTTCACAGCAATTTGGATATAATCAGGCTATAAGACGCCAGACGTAGGCGGACAACAGACAAACGCCAGTTGTTTGCCAACACTTTGGTGCCGGCCATAACAGGAGGCGGGAAAAAATACTTTGTTTATAGGTAAAGTTTAATAAATAGGAGGTCGGGAGAAAATTAACCCACAACATTCGGGAACCGATCAAACTTTACTAAAAATTAAGTGGTTTCAAGTCTACGAGAATTCTCTCACCTATGTTTCTAGAAGACTATGTTATAATTAATAAACTAACTACAGCAAAAAGGCTTAAAATGCAATAAAAAATAAATTTTAAGTAAAAATCACGATTTGGAAATACTTTTTACCATTTTCCGTGACTTTCCTCAGTCGCTCTTTCTGAATACTAATGATTAAATCAGCATCCATGATTGCCTTGAACGTTTAAAGACGAATAAGTAAGGAATACGAGTGA
>NW_019060008.1:1442381-1468702 GCF_000696155.1 Zootermopsis nevadensis | reverse complement strand
GGTAAACTAGAGACCACCCCCACCCCCAACCCCCTCATTCTCATGCTAATCGAATGTGGACTTTTTCACCCCATTAAATTTCAGAAGGCCCGAGTAAAATGGAAAGAAATGGTGATGATGAGGAAGCCGGTGATGGGAGGAGGGTTCCTTTGAAAACCAACAGCGTTCACCTTACCGCCTTGTAACCTCTCGAAACAGGGGTGTCCATTACGAACGCATCAGAACAGCTCTGTCACGGAGCCACAAGTTAGCTTTGTGTCCTGCTTAACGTTTGACATTAAATCTTTTATTTAATTATTCTACCCGTGATATCACTAATTAATCACCAAATATTTAGTCAGTATAGCGACTGGCTATAGACTGGATGACCTGGGTTCGATCCCCGACGGGGGCAGAGGATTTTTCCTCTAGCCTCTGCGTCCAGACCGGCTCTGGGGCCCACCCAGCCTCCTCTACAATGGGTACCGGGATCCTTTCCTGGGGGTAAAGCCGGCCGGGGCGTGATGCTGACCACTCACCCCCATCTAGTGCCGAGGTCAAGGAAGAGAGGAGCTATACCTCCACTCCCCCCAAACGCCTACATGGCGTATAGTGGGACAAACTTTATTTTACTTTAATCGCTTAAATATTGTTGTTGAAGCCACTTTTATGTTAAGGAAATAGGATTTGAGTGTGGACCGGATTCAGCTGGCTCTGAATAGAGACCAATGTGGGTAGCGCTCTTGTGAACACGGTAATGAACGTTGGGGTTCTGCAAATAGATGAAAATGCGGCTAGCTAAGAGACTACGAAAGCGTCTTAACATAAACTGCGCTCATTGGCTAATAATTATGTCCATTAGTGAAACAAGAATGCTACACAAACATCCAGGGCAAGGAGAATGCGGTCTCAGGAGGATCAAAGACTACACATGACCCCAGATGATTCTTCGGAGACGTAGCAAGAGATATTTTACCCTTGTCTGTCACGAAGAATGGAGGTTCTGAAAAGTAAATATATGACTACTGAGGACCTTCGCACAAGATGAAACTTAGCGAACAGCTTTACTCCAGAGTAAAAACGCGAAATCAGATGTAACAAGTACAGTGCTTAATCGTACAGCACAGTTATTAGCGTTAATAAAGCATAATTTAAGGTCGGCAAGTTAGCTTGTTTCCTTACAGCATCTCCGTTCCAACCACTTATTAAGGCTATTGTTTGTAACTCTAAAAATGGCGCCCTTTTCATGTATAACATGACGTCTTGACTGCTTTGGAAAGCTTTTAGAAAGACCGACTTCAGTAGAGCTTAGTTCACTGTGACACGAAAATAAATGAGTTACAAGTTTTAGGTTAGATTTAATTTTTTCAAATTGTCTTTTAGAATTATCTCCTCATTCAATATTTTCTCTGAAATGCAGCAGAAATACGTCGTGGTAATTAAATGTCGTGAAACAACCAAATGAAATACATTGTTCAACAATAAAATTTGCATTCATTACCACTAAAAATGGAGCAACATAGCTTATAAATTTATCTAATTAACCCTTTAAATCCTCGTGGTAACTATATATACCACTTGCTTCAACAGATAATAATCCAGAGTTTTACCCACAAATTATATTTATTGGTCTGTACGAACCTCAGAATAAACATTGATTATTTCCTTACGCAAAACTGACCAATTCATTCATGACATGGTGAAGTTTTGTGTTTCCTTTGCGGTACGGACTGAATAGCTATTATGACGAACTTTGGCTTCAGAGGTCTAAATATCAGATTAACCGAGTATCACTGGTTTCTGAGATGTTGTGCCGTGTAGTCTGGTAGAAACTCACCGACGTTTCAGAGCTGGTTACCATCTCCATCGTCACTCATCGTCCTGACGATGGAAGCAGTAAGCATGTCTGAAACGTCTTTCGGCAAGGTACCAGACTACACGGTGCAACATCCCAGAACAGAAGAATGCTTAATTAAGCTCCCTTTCAAGCCTTCTGCCAGCAAAACAAATAATTCTTGTAATGTACTACAGTTAACTCCACTCACATCTGCCACGAAACTGAACGCCAAGTGGTTAGCACTTCTGTTTCAAATTCGGGAAGTCCAGGGTTCGATTCCAATGTATTTCCCCAGTCTCTCCAGGAAATTTTCGTGAGAGAACTTTTTCCATATTCTTTAATGTTCATCAATCGTCCTATTAATGGACGCTGTAAAGTCTGAGCTACGTACAGCGTCGTTAAACAAACCACATATAAAATAGTCATCTGTAGCGTCTGTGGAAGGCCCCTCGCACTAATGTGAACGGCGCTCGGGCCCCACTTTCATTTTTCTATCTCATAACAGTAGAAAGTGACACGTCATATTTCACGGTAACCTTCCAGGCTCGAAGAATCTTTTAGGACCCCGCAAACTTCTGAGGGTTTTTAGCACAGTACAAGTCGCCCGATCGCCGCGCCGCCTTTAACAAAAAGGGATCAGTTTAGCAGACAATGGTTCGATGTCTGTGCTGAACCTGTGTTAACGATGGGACTCCCCGCCGACAGCCAGAGGGACCCTGCGACATGTGTTAGTTATAGTATTACAAGCCTCGGCCGACAAAACTGCAGCGTTAGTTCAAAGTTAACAGCGAACAACCAAAAATAATAGGAAACAGGTGACTCCACAAAGCGAACTGACTTCAGGCACTGGACGTTGTATTTCATGCCTGGTTCTCATAAATCACGGCCATTACAAGTCCATAAAACTCTACGCAATAAACTCGCTGTTCTCCCTAAAGAATATTGACGACGTTTCGGAGATGATGACCCCACAGAGTATGAATCCTTATGTCATCTTTACTTTTAATGGTGGCGGAGACAGATCCAGCCCCCGAAACGTCGTGGCATAATAAACAATACGAGGTGCGATCGGAAAGTTTCAAGACTGCGCCTATAAAAACCCGTACACTAATCTCAGGTATTAAATTCATCCATCACCCTCGAAGTAGTTCCCCTGGGAGTGAACACAACGATCCCAGCGCCGCTGTCAAGCCTGGAAGCATCCCTGGAAATCTTTCTTTGTCAGCCTGTCAAGCACCATCTGCGGATAATGTCCTAAATTTTAGCCAAAACTATTAACTCGTGGAAATTTACCCACGTCAAGTGTTTCCTTTTATCGAGTATGGTTTTTAAAACAAGGTTAGGTTAGTTTAGGGCGAAAGTAAATTTGATTATTCATTTGTTTAACCTCGCGTCTTCAATCATGTTTCCATGGCGATGAAGGAGATTAGCGTGGCACGTAGCAGTAGTGCGAGGGATAACAAACGTGCACTCAAAATTTTGATCGGTACATGTAAAGGAAAGAGAAATCTTGGAAAACGTAAGCTTAGATGGAAGTATAATATTAAAGTGGATGTTAAATAAATAATATGGCTCGGGCAATTCTACCCAGTCCTTAACAAGTCCTCCTCCATCAACAATAACCTCGCATTTACAATTTATAAAACACTCCTACGCACAATAATATCGTACGTAGCCCCTGCATGGGGATACGCGGCCAAAACACACATTAGTAAGCTCCAAGGTGCTAAGAATTATCACGAAACTCCCAAGGGTAACGTCAATCGAAATTTTACATGAGCAAACTGGCATGGAGACGTTTCGAAACCATGTCAGGAAGCTAGCAAACAAATTTTATGCTAAAAGTCAAGCGAGTGAGAACTCACAAATTAGGCAATTAGGTCAATATGACCCCATTTACGATAAATACCAGCGACCGCGGGCCCTACTAGGGGGCTGATCCTGGACATACCCAACAAATTACACATATTTAAATAAAGTAAAGTCCATTTTGGGCAAAACCCTACTGATTTTAGCCAGCCGTTCATCGGAGGACGCTCCAGCGGAACTCCTGCCATGGACCGGACCACGAAACCATCAGCTGAAGAAGACCACGGAAACACGGATGACCTGCATCCATCATATTGTGTTGTATTATTGCATCAGATGTACCTGACTTTATCAATAAAGCCCATGGCACAAGTTAGGGAAACCTAGGGGTCGTACTAATCTCTCTTTTGTCTGCCGGACCGCTGGCTAGTAGTCAGCGCGCACCCGGAAGGTCCTGCGACCGGCCATCTCGACACAGGTTTTCCTTGGTTTTCCTCTGTCTTCAAGCAAATGCTGAGATGGTTCCCAAGTCCCAAGTTGCCACTGCAAGCTTCTCATGCAGCCCTCCCTATTTAAATTAATCAAAATTTACCACCCCTTAACGCCGTCAAAACTTACCCCTCTCCCCTCCAACAGATTCCTCTAAATTATCTACTTAACTTTCCAAATTATAACTTCAGCATTTTCTAATAAGCAATTTAAAATTTCCGTCGTTTCTGCTAATTACCGCATTAACGTCTTCACCTTGCCAGAAGGACGAGCGGGCATTGCCTGGGGACCTTCTAACTATAAGATGCTCTTTCTCTCCCCAAAAAATTGAAGTGTCTCTGACTTCTCCCCCTCCAAAATTTCTCTTCTTTTCTTATCTCTCTCTCTCTCTCTCTCTCTCTCTCTCTCTTCAACTTCAGATGGTCAACATGGGATCTGCAAGTGTAAAGCGATGTCTGGAGCAACTGAGTAAAATAAGATAAAGCAGCCATAACAATTCTGCGGATTTAAGTGAGCTAATGGGTGCTTACTTGCACGTGTGACCTTCCTGCAGGGAGCAACTGTTTACAAAGTCGTAGGTGCTTAAAAGCTTTACGCAATTTGTCTGCACGTCCCTCCAAGCACGGCGAACACATTTCCCTCCCGTATGATCAACCCTCCAGCCAACTGAATACCCTAATTCCACTGAATGAGAGCCAAACAAGTCGCTGAGAGATTGACTCATCATTCGAGAAACTTCTCGAATCCCGGATGACACGCAAGTTCATTACGACAACGTCGGCATTAGCCTGGACAAGGAGATGATGCACGGAGCCTAATTTGGTTGGTCTGGTTGATGGAGTCATCCGCATTTCATGCTGAGTTGGACTCAACATTCGCTTCTCGCCACTGTGTGGGAACTCTTATACTTAATGAGGCACATTCTTTAAACAGAAGTCGAATGTAGGCTCGTGTTGGAGCGGGCGGGGGATACGAGATATAGTAACTAATATCTAACACCGTAGGGGTGCCCACCTTACATAAATGGCGCACAAGTGACCCTTAAAAACAGAGAAAAATACAAGATTATTCCTCACTAACATGACAGTATCTGAATAAGGCCCTGGATTAACATCTCTTGAGTTTTTTTAAAAAAATATTTTAATCGTAAACTCAAGAAGGAAAATACATCTTTGGGAAACTAAGCATAGATGAGAGGATAATATTAAAATGCATTTCCTTAAGGAGAATGAGAAGACGTGACAGGATTCAAATAGCTGAAGACGTTCACGTCTAGATGTTGTGATGTTGCATATGGAGGACGGTGGACTTAGTGACCAGCTGAGTGACCCTGATTCTCAAGGACCTTGCAAAAGGTCACAATTAAGCTATTCCTAATTACGCAATTTTCTCTAACACCCGAGGCGTAAAGACGAGAGACCAATTCTAAAAACTACACAGAACAATACACAAAATTATACATTAGCGGTATATAATTTAATTACACTACGTGCCTCAAGAACATATAAGCTAAATATAATCTGAGCCATCAGACTAGAAATTAAACAAAGAATCAACACGTGATCTTAAACACGCTCGTGTTGAAGACAGTCTCATGTTTCGGATGGGGGTGTTGGTAGAATTTGGTTAATTTGTCAGAGCGTTAAAACCATCCTGAACCTATGCTCTGTGACATCAAAGGTTGGTGAAATGGGGCCGGGGAAGGGGGGTGGGTGGAGAATTTTGCGTCATGTTACGTACGTAGTTAGAGGGTGCATCAACTTCACAGCCTTTCCCGTTACAATTACGTCATTACAGGTAGGCAATGCAGATGAACCCAATTAGCTCTCGTTAGTGGATTTCATTTGCCTGGATGGGGCGAGATAAATGCTGCTAAGATAGGGAGGGTTAGGGGTGGAGTAATGATTCCACTGTAGTCAGAATAGATGATTATGTAGTGAGGCTGCTTCGACCGAAGTATCGAATTGTATTTGCCTCGAAATTCCCGGTGTGGATCAACATCATTGTTCGATAATTTCCCCATCTGATGATTATCTACGCGTTTGAAACACACAGATAAATCGTTCGCAAGGAATACAAATGCTGCAAGGTACAACTTCAGTCGTGGTAATCAAAGTTTCACAAATAGTCCTGATGATGGAGGCAGTAAGGACAACCGAAACGTCGATAATCTTGTGTTAGACTGCACGGCTCAACATCCTATAAGACAGCTATCTTCATAATCGCCGCCGTGAGAACAAAACAGAACAGGACAAAAGTAAGAATGAAATAAAATCCGAAAATCAAATTTGTCGCCAAGAATATCGACAGAAAATAAAATATCAATATAAATGACCACAGAAAGCAGAAGATGAATCACGACAGGTAATGTATCACCGGGTGTGACAAAGGGTTTACAAAGTTATGAATTTTTTATCTTCGTCTCCTTCAGTGGTCCTAGAGGCAGATTTATACGCCAGATTACAAATGTATGTGAAGGAAAGTCGGGCGTTATGAATGGCTGATACAATGGAGGTGTCTTGACCTCCCCTTATGGGGGATCGCTCGAGTGGATGACGTAGGGCGCCATCGCCTGGAGACGACATCGGGTTCCTGGACCTCAGTAAATCTTTTTCTCCTCCCTCCCCCCCCCCCCCCCTTCGACTTCTAGCAACACGTCCGGCCGACGTGAGGGTGGAATAATAAAATATAAAGCAAAATCCAACTTCCCTCGTACGTGAATAAACGAGAGACGTCTAACGTCTCCTTTCGGATGCCTACGTATAAATCTGAAAGAACAAAATTCTTGAGAATGACAATTCAAAAGAACTTCACAATAAAAAAAAGTTCAGAGCTGCTTTAAGTAAAGGGGTTTTGGACATGACATAACCTATATATCACGGAGCTAATATATATATTTTCTTTATTTATGAAAACCAGAACAGTATGAAACACGGCAGCGTCCATGCAAATGTCATATCCAGATTGCAGTTTTCCCAACCTACTTATAATCCCAGCAGTTGGCAAAACTTCTGACAACGCACAGTCTTTTGTGCAATGACAAAATGTGTCGTCTATTATTACGGACTTTTACAAAAGGAATAGAACAAGTGATTTATAAATATTATGTAAGAGCTGCAAACAGGGGTCCGTGAAACATTCACGAACTCAAGGCTTTGCGTTCCTTGCGTGCGTGTGGTCCAAAGTCACAAAAGTTTTCATCATGAACAGAACAATTTACGGGCAAAAATTTAACGTTTATTTAAAAGTCAAAATACCATATTATGAGGAGGAAGATGAACTGAGGTTGTACTCAGTAACTCCGGTATTTGAGAAAAAACAACCACGTGTTTGGTCCGTCTCCACCAGACGGTACGTAGTTCGAAGACGTAAATCTAAACACTTTACATCTTAAGAAGTTGAATGGATTCAAACACCAGGTAATCGGTGATTCTGATGTCTTCCTTAGTCTGTCTTCTGCCCCTAACGTGGGAGACAGGGTTCTGAACCCATTACAACGAAAGGAACAAATTGTAGCTCTCTTTTAATCGTAACAAATGGAAAGACAAAATATGATTTTTGGTTCCCACGAAGATGGCGCCACTGGTAGAATTTTACCGACTTTCAGAGGTACTTCCTGCCTCCATCTTCAGAAAGTTAAAAGATTTTTGACTGCACGGTAGCAGGCGTTCTCCGAAATTTAGATTGCTTTAATTTCCTCGTGAATTCAACTCCGATTTGTCACCGTCCTTACTCACACGGAGTAGTGGAGGCAAGGCTCCAGACATTCTTTGCACCAGAATAAAACGAGTGGTCAGCGTCACGTTCTACCCAGCTGAAGAAACGACTGGATTTACCGGAAATACGCTGAAGCGAATCCTTCAACCCAGTTTCGTACCACGTGCTTCGGAGCTCGAAATGTTTAGCACGGGTCGCGCTGGAGGGAGGTCACCAGATGTTGGGTCACGACGGGGTCCTTCAGGCCCCTGCAGAGAAGGGTGCCGACTGGCCACTCCCACAAGAACCCGGCACCTTTGTCGCCTTCCACCCTTCCCTAACGATTTAGGATCTCAATTCTTACCTCTTTTTTATCGCATTATAATCAAAAATCCACTTCCGTCTCTTTCATTCGAACGTTTAACGCCCGTGCATCAGATGGCGATGTGTTCTCTCGCCATTATCTGTGTTCTATTCTGGCAGAAACACTGTAGGCAACTCTGATTCCAGACCTGTAATTCGTCTCCCCGGAGGGAGTCCCAGAAGCACCCCATAGTTCTTTCACCGAGACCTGAACGGGTTTCCTCTTTCTCTGCATTGTACGCCGAAGGACGCGAGGATTTTTATAAACCACCGGATGTTCGTCGTGTTATGGCTATGGCTGGATTACATTTCTGCTTTTATCACTTGACGGTTAAGAATGTCCTTGTTCCTCTAACGTCATCTTTATCCTAGAAGCAGAGACAAGATTGCAAATTCTCGGCGGGTGAGCTAACTCAGAACGACCCTCAAGTGTAAACTGCCGAATTAATTCCAGGCTTCAACCTCGTCAAGAATCCGGTGGCATATAAACAGAAGAGTGAGGTTCATATTCTTTAAGCTCCTACGCGCCTTTCGTAATAACCATATCAGACCCTCCATTCCACGGATCCATATTTCAAGCCTGTTTCCGTGAACTCAAAACAGCACATAAGTCTGTAATTCCAAAACCCGGAAATATTACAAAAACAAATTTCACAAATTACTCGAAGATTCTGAATCTAGTACAATCATCCACAGAGAATATACGAAGAAAATTTCATCGTTGCACAAAGTCCCGCAAATCACTACAATGATCACAATTTATGAAGCCTTTCCTGAACAAAATTCAGAAATACAATTAAATCTATTTGAAGCCGAAGCTCATATAAATAATATTTACGAATTCAGTCCGTACCGCGAAGAAAACACAACACTTCACCATTACAAAGATCGACTGGTTAACGCTGTTTAAGTAAATAATCGCTGTTTAAACCGAGAATCATATGAAACACATTGATACACTACGTAGGAATCTGAATAATATTTAAATATTTAGTCCGTACCGCGAAGAAAACACTACACTTCACCATTACGTAGATAAACTGGTTAACGCTGTTTAAGGAAATAATCGCTGTTTATATTGTGAGAATCATAGGAAATCCATGGATACACTTAGTAGGCATCTAAATAATATTTAATAATTCAGTCCGTACCGCGAAGAAAACACTACACTTCACCATTACGAAGATCAACTGGTTAACGCTGTTTAAGGAAATAATCGCTGTTTATAAAGAGAATCACACAAAATCCATAAATACACTGTACAGAATGCAGAGTTGGTGAACATTAAAGTACGTGGTAAGAACAGTCTAAGCAGACGGCCATTTATAACAGAAGTCAACTAACTCCTCGTCGTTTACAGAACCCAAAGGTTCATTTTAAAGGTCACAAACCCCCGCCATTGAACTCCATGTAGATCCAGACGAATCCACTTCACACAGCCTAACACTTCTTTGTGATTTATTTAATTTCGATTTCTAATATACGTCTAAATCCGTGTTCTCTGGTCAGTTTAAGTTTCCCGATAAAAAAATGTTGTACGAAATTTGGGGAAAATTACATACGAGTGTTTCTGTGAAGCCTTGGCCCCATGATGACACAGTCGAATAATTGGCCTTAACATTTCGCCTCATGAACATTAGGAAATCAGGTTATAAAAATTTTACGAGAATCTTTAACGAACAAATTGTCACCTGAAAGTGAAAGCTTGGGGGTGGTTAATTAAAGCCTCTGTTACAGACACTTAATTACAGCCTTCAGGTACTTCAATATGAATTATCAACAGAATACTTCAGCTGTTGTCTGACCAAGAATAATCACCAAACCTCTAATTAAAACGTGAAGAATTAGTGCACGTGACGCAAACAATATTTAAAAAACGACGGTTTCGAGTAACGGTTATCCGTTGTTTGACGACAACAAATTTGAATCTGTGCTGATCACGTCACAGCCGAGTTCATGCGCTGCTATAAAGATTTATGGTAAGAATTTGGTCTCATGAAAAACTACATCAGAGAGGAAATTTTAAAAATTGTATTGAAGCCCGTAACAACACGGAGATTCAAGAGACAAGGAAATCCTAAATACAGTACTTTTATTTTCCGTCGTTACACAAGCTTATTGTTAAAATCATATAAAATTTCACATAAAATTGTTACATTTTAAAATTGACGACATGTTTCGATATACAATTCTATCATCGTCAGGTCTATCAAAATTAAAATTAAAATCTGGTGTATCTGTTGCTCTGCTTATATTGATTTTGTTTTTACCCGTTTTTGATTTTATTACATCTCCAGGCTTCTTTCATTTAATTTTGGAGACGCGTCTGGGTGCCTATATCTGCAAAATCAATTTTAATTTTCATATCGTGATTCCGGCTACCGACATAGGAAATGGAGATTCAAGAGACAAGGAAATCCTAAAATTCATTGACGATTCTTAGGTCTCTTAGTGCATAAAACGTAAGTTTATTTTTCTGTAAACCATGGAAGATGTAATATAAAGCAAATTAAGTTAATTTATACCTAAAGGTATACAGCTAGTCAAACAATTCCACGCCGGTTACATGAACCAAGGGTTAATTATTGTGTTCACAAGAACCAATCAACGGGCATATCCTGAGCCAGTTCAATACAATCTACCCCTTCACAAACTCTTTCCTTAAATTGCATCTACATCGTCAGAACGGCCCTTCAAAATTTGGGTGACGAATAAATAATAACTGAAATAAAGAAGAAATGAAGGCGAAGATTGGTCTTGAGTGAGCGTGTGTGATGTTAGGTTCCTGCAGAATCGGCAGCGATTACTCACGGACTGTTTCATTGTCCCCTTGCAGATGCCAGCAATTTGATGGGCGGCAGAAACTCACTCAGGGTCCACGGAGCCTCAGGGAGATTGCCACGTGTCATTTCCGCGAACAGAAGCACTGTTCCGCGTAGTGCAGCCTGCTGCCCGCGGTCCACAAGCTGCAAACGGTTAGACGTGTTAAGCCCGCGTGAAAAAAAAAATATATATTACGGACAACTCACAGAAACAGGTAAAGTGAAGCTTAAAATCACTCACAAATTCGATCATTAAGTTCAGTTGTTAAAAATTTTAAACCCAGTGGTAACTCTAAGTACCACATATTTTACCAATCAGTATCTCTGCATTTTGCATTTATGAGTTTCGTATGAATCTCACAATAAACAGCGATTATTTCCTTAAACAGCGTTAACCAGTCGATCTTTTTAATGGTGAAGTGTAGTGTTTTCTTCGCGGTACGGGCTGAATCTTTAAATATTATTCAGATTCCTACGTAGTGTATCAATGTTTTTCGTATGATTCTCAGAATAAACAGCGATTATTTCCTTAAACAGCGTTAACCAGTCGATCTTTGTAATGGTGAAGTGTAGTGTTTACTTCGCGGTACGGACTGGATTCTTAAATTTTTTTAAAATTATCACCTGAACATTCATAACAATAAAAATTCCGTTGTATTTGTTTCACGTCTTACCGCCTACCACTGTTATCACCTTTTCTCCCATATTCCCTCCATTTTCTATATTTATTTTTGTTTGTTGGAAACAGCTTTCCGTTCCGAAGGGAGTTTTCTTTCTGTGGGGATATTTCATAACGACCAGGTTTCAACAAAGCCCATAATTCATCAAAACTATTTAGAAACTCTTATAATAAATTAGTAATTTCCTTATAATTTAATCAGCAGGGATAAGTTATGCTGTAAATGGGCTTCGTCTCTTGTTTATCTGAGTCTGTGATTCCCAGGGACTAGGAATGGAGAAAAATATTACTCATGCAGAAACGTCCTACATCAAACAATGCATTGTCGATAAGTTCTGCGTCGTTAGCAAATTGTATATACACCGATGACGTCGACAGATTTCCAAGAAGAAATCCTTGTACCTTGCTTGCCATATTTGAATTTTTAAAAATGGTTGTCATGCAGAATTTACATTGGCTGAGAGACAGTTTTCAGTCGAGGGCCACGTAATGCGGCGGTTACTTCTTTGTGACACGTAACATTTAATACGTTTTATTCCAGGGTTCATAAAAAAGTGGTTTTGCGGCCACGCCCCTGCTTTCCTGTGATTGGCTGCAAGAGTTAACGCCCACTTCCTCTCTAAGAACAGACCAGGTGGAGCCACTCGCAACTTTGCTCACGCTATAAACCACGTAACTAACTTCTATTAATCATGACAATTTCCTTGTCTTATACTCTTAAAGATTTGATAGTTCCACGATGTTAAATGTTAAAAAGAGATGTTTTCGTGAAAAAAATCACGCAAATCGAAACAGAGAGCTACCTAAAATATTTTATCATGAAATATTAACAATTACGAATTACAACAATTGACCCGTAACAGCCAATAATATACCACGTACTAACACGCGTTTTGAAAACCTGCTGATAGACTTTTGAGGTTAGAGTGACTTGTCAAACAAAAACCCTTGTAATCTGATTACGAAATTCTGTGGAACCAACATTTCATTTCTCTCAAAAAACCTCGTTCTACGTGTCTCTATGTTACAATAAAATCCGACGGGGGAACAAATTTGGCTGTGACTTTGCAATAGAAGTCTAAAATACTTGTAATAAATGTAGGTAAAGCTTTTTCTTCGAGTAATTTATTTGAAAAAGACGAGTTATGTAACGGATATTAGCGTTACATTTGAATTACGTTTCTTAATAAGCGAAGAAAATTAAAAGCGTTTTAAAATTTTTGAATTAAAATAACACGAGCGTGTCGAGATTTGAACCCAGGAATTCCAAATTACGAAGCGATACAGACGTATCTTAGGTTCAAAACGTTTTAAGTGGAGATGGACATGAATGCAAGATGGCGATCTCAAAGGTTACTGTTTTTTTTTACGAAAGGAAAATAGATTATAAACTAAGAAAAATTCTTGCCTTAAACAAGCAAATTCAATAAATCACCCGTGACAAGTAACGGGAGGAGACGGTGATAATTCTTCATGCCATTGAAAGCAAAACTGAGAATTGTTCAAATTATGAGAAATATCCCAAAGAGTCTATATTTAGTTAAGATAATCTCCTTCTGAAGAGCGAAATATCAGAAATCCTCTACGTACTGAGAGGTTATAAGCATTTCGACAGATTTGTATCAGGAAAGTTAGCACACAACTCGCTTCAAATAAGATTCAAAGTTCAGAGTTAAAAAAAAAGACGCTCTGAACTGAAAATAAGCTAATGGTATACAAAACCACGAAAAACGTTTCTTTAACCCCTCCCCCCTCCACCAGATTACTGTTGTAATTATTTATATATTTATCTTCACAGTTTGTCCATTAAAATAACCAAAATAAAGCAACTCGAATTCTTGATACAGTTTCGCTTAGAGTATTACGAGAAGATCTATAAAAGGAATGCAGAGAGCTTCAATACCGGCACCATTTCTAGCCCTCCTCCCCCTCATCATCATCATCATCATCAGATCGTATTCGCAGGAAGAATGTCATCTGGATCAAATGTTTGTCCCGAGGGGAAGAATTCTGTAATAAGCATCCATAACACGTGATATGAACATATAACGGTTCTCCTTACTTGTGACGTAGCGGGTTTTTGGGGGGGGGGGGGCTACAATTCGTGAGGACAGAGGTCCACAAACCTGGTTCTACGTTGCGTGTTGTTAAGTTTTGACGAAAGAAATCCATTGTAGGTTACTCGGCGCATGGGATGAAATTGTTACGTACGTTTACCAACAAATTCAAATGAAAAACGCTCAATTGTTTTTTTGTGTTACGTCAAGCCAAATCGCGTTTAAAAATCTCTATGCAGCATGGTCAAACTTGATCTTAGATCAGAGTATAATATTAAAATGGATGTTACGAACAGGACGCGAGTGTATGTACTGGACACTGACTCAATACAGAGTCCAGTTGCAGGCTGTTGTATACACGGTGATGAACCTGAGGGATTACATAAAAGTCGGCGCCAATATTGACCATCTAAGAGACTATAAGATTTTCAATGCGTTCGCTCAGTAGATCAGTTAGCTGGCAACTTTATCTTCCGGGTGAGCTGAACCAACGCGAATTTTAATTATATATGCGAATAATGAATGAGTAATTGAGAACACTGGTTCATCTTCGTTACTGAATAATAATAATTACTACTTATTTTTGAATTCGCAAGCAATTAAACCCTTACCTGCTTCGGGAAATGTGAAGTAAGTTGAAGATAATTAGACCGCGTAACACAGCCTACAAGAATATTCCTCCGCACGCACAAGGGTAAATTTAATTAGAGATTGCACAGCGAAATATTCAGGGTTACAATGGTTTATATTTACTGTATTGTTGTCGACCGTGGGGACTGAGTACAGGCAGCCATATTTACCATGCATCCGGTGAGGATCTGAAGCTACAAGTCTACCCGCTTCATATTCCCATAAACTTTATGTTTTCAAGGTCACAGTTCTATATCTTATTCTTTTTACCTTCGGACACAAATTTCTCAGGCTTTTTTCCGACAGCGAGTCTCTGTAACAGTTTGTTAAGCCTTTTAGCCTCCAACAACCATTTGTAATTGAATTTAAATGTGTTTATTTAATCATTTTGATTTGTATTAAGGAATTACCCACATAACCTCCGCTGAGTCACCAATAATCTGCCAATTTCTGAGGCCTAAAAGTAAATCACAATAATATTTTGCGAAGAATAGAATTAATAAAAATCCTCACTGTGTTTTTCTTCTCCCTTCTGTCTCTAACATCCCTCTTAGATCCAAAAAATCATTCTCCTGAGCTCAGTTTTCAAACACCCTCGGTCTGTGTTCTTCCCTGATTATAAGAATTCAAGTTTCAAACTCAAACAAGTGAATTCTAGAAACGCAATTAACATTCTTGTATTTGTGGCAGTGTTTAAGCTGTCGTAGAGTCCAGACGAAAACCCTTACACGTTCCCTTAACACGTGTCTCGCTACTTCAAGTCTCTGTTGATGAAAGTCAGGCGTTTTCATATCCTGCCCTTGAATTTCCATTAGATCACAGAGACAAATGACTTCTTCCTTAAGAATAATACATTGCAGGTGTTCGGAACCTGTGGACAGCGTCCTACTTTGTGACTGTAGATAAAAAACACACCGAAAGGTTAAAAGTCGCCATCAATTGCTGTGCCAATGGGGGTACAGAGTATTGTAAGCTACTTAGTTACTGCATTAAATGTAATGGAACAAAATACCGTTGGATCTCATGACCCCAAATTTCGTTACCGTATACTTAAGGTAAAATACGCGACCCTCATTTCTTTAATAAAACGTTTTACTGTGTATTCATATGTCTGTCTGTCTGTTACGTCCCAATGAGTTTTTCACTGTCTTGCCTACAGAGTTCAAATTTATGGTAGACGACCACAAAGTCCGAAATGTGAGACTGTGTTTAGTACAGCTACAAAGATAGTATATTTGCGTCATATTGTGAATTAAGTTATAATATTTTAATATTTTATTATCTTACTATAAATTGTGATTTGACGGAAAATATTAAAATATTATACAGCTACAAAATCTTCCATTCATAATTCATGTCTATAATAAACAATGCTGGTTGAATGGTCATCATATAAGGACTTTTGGGTTTTATGTGATAATATTTATAAATTTGCGTGCTGTTATAACCGTTTCCATGGTAATGCTGTTAAGGGAGGCCTATTACGTATACAGCTGTTAAGATTATGTATGAATTTACGTTACATGAAATCGTATTATAATCTTTAGGTAGCAAAGTTCCTTCACTCCTACTACGACGAATTGCGACAAACATTTATTTTCCTACCAAACTTCTTTGCCAAAGATTTTATCGACAAAAATGTGTTTTAAAATATTTTTTTATATATTTCCGTCAATCTTGAAGGAAGAATTTCTAGTATGCGTATAACAACAAACAACGACCCACAGGGACTAAAATGCCCTTTATTACTTTTCAAGGGACAGTGAAATGCCTCTAATTACGTCTCATGCGATGTTGAAGACCGTAGACATTTTAATCCAAGGATTAGCCGAATATTTACACGAGCTACTAAGTTTATCTTTAAATTAGCAGAGACGCACGTGTGAGATGTGTGTTTAGAAAGGTATCTCAGTGGAAACAATCTCGCTGTACTTACATAATAGCCCCCACCCCCGGGGTCCTCTTTCATCACTCGCCCCTCTGTCGAGATCGTCTCAAAGAACATATTTAAATCCATTACAATAGAGCAGACGGATTTGGCTTTGTGTCAACAGTCACAGCAGGGGGATGCTGCAACCCCATTCTTTAAAGTCCTTCCAAATGCACCCCCTCTATAGATAAACCCCACACCCCTGGCTTCTCCTAGCACGCGAGCCGAAGCGATCCTAGTTCAATATATGATGATGTGTCTGCCGCCTGAATACACATCGCATCATCGCATGGGGCTAGGCTATTTGATGGCGAATGGCTGTAAAATTTATTCAGTGTGTTGACGCTGCCGGGAGATCATTGGTGGGAACCAAATACTTGGAAGTTGGGAACTTCACAAGACTTGAATGCTCTTTATGGACACGTCCTGTGACCCTGCGTGAAAGCCGAGTTAAGGAGTTAACTCCATTCACAAGTACGTACATCTAGAAAGATAGTCATTATACTTCAGACTTCTGATTGCTACATTATTACGTCCCTGCAATGCAACATCCATATATAAACAGTAAGTGTCGTTAAACCGTGTTGATTTCTTATGCAAATTTACGTGTACATTAACTGACTTCCCTACTTCGAATTTCTGAACATCCCGGCTTCAAATCTCGGCTCGGAGACTGGCTTTCCTGAAGACGTTAATCATAGTTTTCCTCAGTACCTCCAGACAAATTCCGAGACAGTATCTTATATTAATCAATGACTGTCTCCTCCCATGTAATTTCCAGTTCAGTATTTATTAATCAGCTTATAAACCTGCGGTACTGTCATCGTCGTTAAATAAACACTAATTAATAAAATAAAATGGTCTGATAAATGGCTGAATGGAAAATAATTATCAGGTTACACTAATATTTAAAGTTATTTTAATGACTAAGATGATACATTTTATATTTTGTGTGATGATTTAACCTTTGTAAACGAAGCTCGCCTTAATATCATAATTCAGTCCGTACCGCGAAGAAAACACTACACTTCACCTTTACAAAGATCAACTGGTTAACGCTGTTTAAGGAAATAATCGCTGTTTATTCTGAGAGTCTTATAAAACCGATAAATAAACTTTGTGTGTAAAACGCAGAAAATCCTTCTATTTAATTGGTATTTTTATTAAATCTTATAATCTGTGTCTAACTAAAACTGCGACATTAATAAACTATACGAGGTAATACAATGTGATGAATCAGCTAATAAACAAATCCCCCCACGTTATATGCAACCCGCAAACTCATTATGGACCATTTTCTGACCCAGAATGATGCATTCCACACTCAGATCATATTTAAATAAAAAAATCAGTTGGATAGTATTCTCTCATCTACGCTTAGGTCTCTCAAATAATCTGTTTCTTTAAAGATGTCCAACTCAGTGCGCTGGTTCAATTTACGTCATGCACGAAGTGATGATTCTTCTCAGGGCATGAAATCATGCTACAGCGATGGATCAGAACAAAGAACTTCTCCTGTAAAGACAATTTCCTCCGAACTCAAACCTTCGCGTGATGATTTCAAGCCTCGTAGAAGCAAACGTATTTTCACAGATCTAAGATAACGCCTCTAATTTCATATTTCTTCACGTGAATGCAGAAAATATGGGTCCAACCCACCGTACCGTAGCGAAACAGTCAGAGAAGGTCTTTTTACCGAATTGCAATCTCATGGCTCCGGAGTTTGTACTCATACTAACAACTTATTTCCGATGAAAATACAAAAATTAGCTTGTTCCTCACTACAGCCTTTTACGGTTGTGACGCCATGAAAATTTTTCAGGCAGATACCAACATTTCGGATAAAAACCACTCATAGCACATCCATCCAACTTCAGCCCTGAAGATGGAAATTGCATGTTTATCCGAAACGCTGTCTTCAATCGAGAAGATTAACATCAGCATCTCCATCGCAGTGAGAACCAAAGATCTCACAGAGTAATTAAAAGGGTTAGATTTTTATTAAATATACCAACAACGCCACGGTGGTCTAGCGGTTAGAACGCTGGCCTTGTAATCCTGGGGTCTCGGGTTCGAATTTATAACTTGTGTTGGGCAAGGCCGTGGTCTAGGCAACACGGAGTTTTCCTCCGTGGCATCCCAACAATTACTCCATTCACACACAGAAGAAGGCAAGGGCAAACCACTTCTGGATCATCTGCCAAGAACATATATGAACAGGTCCCAGTCCGAGAAAAAGATGGAAGGATCCTGTTCATATGGACCTGTCATCAGACAGAACACTAAATAATAATAAATCTCCGTGGCATCCCAACAATTATTCCATTCACACACAGAAGAAGGCAATGGCAAACCCCTTCTGGATCATCTGCCAAGAACGTATATGAACAGGTCCCAGTCCGAGAAAAGGATGGAAGGATCCTGTTCATATGGACCTGTCGTCAGACAGAACACTAAATAAATATAAATAAATACCAACAACATACAGAATACACGACAAAGGAGGTTCGCGAAGATGTCTTAGACATTTTGCGCAAAGCTTAGAGTTATTATCATCATCAACACAAATAAAACGTCTGTAATTATAAATTTATATCAGTCGCAGTCATGACGACAGAACATGCAGCTGATAATTTTAACATCTCTGACGTGTTCTTCACTGCTCACAGCTGATATTTTTCTGCGGAAATTTTTTCAACATTTACGATCAAAATATCGTATTCTTACAACTTATACTTTTTCCCTCAGAAAGTCTTATTATATTTTACGAAATTCTAAAAAACACGCAAATCTTATATCCGTTCTGAAACTCAGTAACTCAAAGGCGATACGCATATCGCCCTGATGATGGAGGTAGCAAGGGCCTCTGAAACGTTGGTAAACTTCTACCAGACTACACGGCGTTACAACCCCAGAAGACCGCCATCTTCAGACTCACCGCCTTGAAAACCTCAAATCCAACTTTGCGAAATATTTTACCAGGAGGAAAATCTGACGTTTCATAGTAGCCGGTGCAGATGTGCGTACTACGAGGCTTAATTCTTTACACAGCGGCCTGTCTATTCTGCAAGCGACATGCTTTGTAAATTGGAGACTTCTCAGAAAGAATAATTGCAGCAAAATGCACGCTCATTCGCACAGCCTGAACAACATTACTTTCGACATGCACTCGTGACTCAGACGTGAGATTCACCAATCACGACCTGCCCCCGGTCTCACCTCTCAGTACCTCGGGAATTGTTGCTGAAATATCCCATCAAGCAGCAAAGACGAACGTATTTATAAGCGGATATGTTGTTCAGCAGATCCAGAAACATATATTCATTTCATTATCTCTTTCTATAGCCAAGAATCATACATTCACTATTGTTCACTGCATCCAGTTTTGATACACTGAACATGCAATTACATTTTAATTCAGTTCATTTTTGGATATTTCCATCTGAAACTTTAAGTTATTTTTCATGTTCACAAAATTCTTGACAACATCAAAATGCAATTTAAGACATTTGCCAGTTTCTCGAATATCGTCCATACTGTCCACAAAACTTTGAGTCACATGGCATATCGATATACTTCCCATATCGTCTTTGTTATCGAAAATCATCTTGTATCGATATTTTGCTGAATTTTCCCTTGGGCCTATATATTGCAGTACTCCATAGAGAGTACCGTTCTTTACTGAGAAATATCGATAGAATATTTCACCGTAAGCGAATATGATGTAGCAGTACCTTCGAGCAGGCTTGATGTCTACCAAGCCAGTCATAAATTTTCCCTTGTATTCGTATGTCCATTCTTTGTGCGAATTTGTGAGATGCTTCTTCAAGTCTTGCAGATTTCCACCCCAAGAACAGTTGACTGCAGGCACCTTGAAAATGTCAAAATAATAAGAGCACCTCAGTTGTAGAAAAACATGAGTGTGTGAACTGAAATATCCTCTTGATTGCCCTCACCCCAAAAAAGTTTGTGTCCATTACATAAAAGGGCGGATTTATAACTTGTGTTGGGCAAGGCCTTGGTCTAGGCAACACGGAGTTTTCCTCCGTGGCATCCCAACAATTACTTCATTCACACACAGAAGAAGGCAATGGCAAACCACTTCTGGATCATCTGCCAAGAACGTATATGAACAGGTCCCAGTCCGAGAAAAGGATGGAAGGATCCTGTTCATATGGACCTGTCATCAGACAGAACACTAAATAAATAAAAATAAATAATAAATAGCCAAGAACCTGAGTACAATAACGATTAAAAATTCCGTGGTTTGCTTTTATGACCACGTTGACCGAAACGTCGAAAATAATTCCTATAAAAGTAGCAAATTTATCGGGTTTCAATAACCTATAACGTTCGATGATCGACGCCTGTCTTTAATTAACTCCATGGAACTAAGTCATACGAAAATATAAAACTGAGAGTCATCGATTATTAAAGCAGGTGGTATATATATTTACCACTGGGCTTTATAAAGTGTCAGACATCTCGTTTACCAGATCGAGGATCGGATAAGACTTCCGCAGTTCCCGAAACGCGTCTTAAGAAAATCAACGCTCGGTTATTTAAAATAAAGTCGTCTTAAGAGGTTTCAGATGCTTCGTACTTAAGTGCGTTGGGTACGAGGCTTCGGGGTGACGCAAGCTGTTGGTTGGTACGAGCAAACAGATGTACTACACGGGTCGGAACGTAAATGCACGCACGTAATAATGGCGGAACTTAAAACGGAACCCAAGGATGATTGACAAAGGAGACGAGACGAGAGGCGGACCAGTGCTGCCAAACCACGCATAGGAAATTATTTCCGTGTGTCTTTTTTTTTCAATGCACGGTATAATTTTCATGGAAGTTGAAGACTGTTTTTTTTTTTTGTTGATTTGAAGAGGGGAGGGGAGTTTGGATCTTAATATTAATAATTAATGTAGAAAATCGCTGGTGTGTGTGTGGATACTTTGTCATTGTTACGTCATGCCAGGCGAACGCATGGTCACATGACCAAAACAAATGCTTGCCTCGAACAGCATTAAACACTGCTCCTAGCCGCACGGGTTACCTTTGGTATTCACACTGTGCTCCGCAGGTCGAGGCGGGCAACACTGCAGAACATTCGGTTCGCGTGATATAACATTACAAACAATTATGTGACAAAAATTAATAAGAATTTTCAGAGTGAGTTCACTTGGAAACCTGAGAAATAGATGGAATGATAACATTAAGATAGATTTCAGAGATAATGATTATGATGAAGGGAGGTGTGTGGAACCATGACAAACTTATCTCTGCAGTTGTCCATGTCTGATTAGCAGCGGGTGTTTAATTCAGACCTAAAGTGTAAAAGTATTAAGGAGGGGGGGGGAGGCTTTCGCCCATTTTGTGTTTCGCAACAATTTTATTACGCCGAAATAAAAGATGAAATTAATATCCTAAGGATATAAATTTCGTCAAAAATCTTTCGAAATTAAAATAATTTGACGTAGGATTAACGTAGCCTTGTGCTTTAAATAAATTGTTGATATTCTAAAGGAGCCAAATTTCGCCAAAAATCTTTCGGAATTAAAATAATTTGACGTAGGATTAACGTAGCCTTGTGCTTTAAATAAATTGTTGATATTCTAAAGGAGCCAAATTTCGCCAAAAATCTTTCGGAATTAAAATAATTTGACGTAGGATTAACGTAGCCTTGTGCTTTAAATAAATTGTTGATATTCTAAAGGAGCCAAATTTCGCCAAAAATCTTTCGGAATTAAAATAATTTGACGTAGGATTAACGTAGCCTTGTGCTTTAAATAAATTGTTGATATTCTAAAGGAGCCAAATTTCGCCAAAAATCTTTCGGAATTAAAATAATTTGACGTAGGATTAACGTAGCCTTGTGCTTTAAATAAATTGTTGATATTCTAAAGGAGCCAAATTTCGCCAAAAATCTTTCGGAATTAAAATAATTTGACGTAGGATTAACGTAGCCTTGTGCTTTAAATAAATTGTTGATATTCTAAAGGAGCCAAATTTCGCCAAAAATCTTTCGGAATTAAAATAATTTGACGTAGGATTAACGTAACCTTGTGCTTTAAATAAATTGTTGATATTCTAAAGGAGCCAAATTTCGCCAAAAATCTTTCGGAATTAAAATAATTTGACGTATGATTAACGTAGCCTTGTGCTTTAAATAAACTGATAATTGCCATGGTAAATAATGAAACCACATACGTGTGGATAACGAATTGGTATAAATTCAGCTTTGTTATTTATTCTTAGCCTTGAAGTATCGGAGGAGTTCTTAACGAGCTGAAGATGAACGTAAATTATACAGTGCGCAAACTGCCATTCAGATGTTTTCATAACTGTGAAGTGATTATTAATACAGGAAGTAATTTATGGTTTTTATAAATGCAATAATTTCAAGAAACATCACCATTGACGACAGAAATAGCGATGTGAAATTTTGTTGGAAAGTTTTTATAAGTCTATATCCTGACCATGTAACCAAGAGAAACTGGCTTCTGTAAAATAGCTGTCATTTTACCGGTAAAATCGCATGACCAAGGATACACTTAAAAGGAGGTGTATCCATGCGATCTAATTTGGGCGTGGCATTTGCATTTCCTGCAATTTTAGACAAACAGCATAATTAATAGTTTTAACCATACAATTTATCCGCTGTTTCCATGAAAATTGCGGAAAATGCGATGGTTGCTCGGAACATGTCATTCCGACTCAACTGAAACCGTCTTTTTCAACTACGAACGTTGCCACAGAATGGCCAGCGTGACCACGCCAAGCGTGTAACTATGGTTACGTGGCTAAGGCGATATCCGTCTCGGACCTTACTTCATATCTGCGTCGATTAGGCGACTAAAATTTTATGACCAAGAAATTTTCACTTCTCGTATCGTCCATTTCATCCTAATTGGTTTTAAGGGCAGTTGATGAAGAAGGCAAATTTTGAACCTCCCCATTATGCAGTTCCTTCCATTCTCCAATTTCTTTCTGCCAAGAGACAACAACCTGAGTCCATGAAATCTGGGATTATCACGGCTGTAAAGCCGACGGTGTTTTTCTGCGTTGTGACGCCCACTGGACTTATAGGTACATACCACATTAATCCCTGAAGATGGAGGCAGTATATACCTCCGAAACTGCGTTACAACCCAAGAGAACAACATAAAGTTTCAATTTCGTCATTCAATTTTCTGATGTTCAGACGAACACGTATCGCTGAAAAAATTATTTTCGTCACAGACTGTACCATTAATTTTGCCGTGTGTCTTAAACGTAAATGTCTAATTTCACAAAGCAATGATCTGATATCCGTCTACAACAAACAAAGACACGTACGTCTTGACAATCCTCATTTAATATCACGAGGTTGGCGTGTATTTATTCAAAACTGTAAAATTAGACTGTGGCTATTAGAAATAATTAAGTCATTTAGGATTCCATCGAAAATCGATTTCCGTGTCAATTAGACGCCACTCGATTGCTACCTGTAAGAACGAAGTTCCTGCTCTTTTTATGATCCAAGTCCATCACAGCCGAACACAAATATAATGCAGTATTTTTCTTAAAATTTCCTTCCATTTCTCGCTTTTTTCAATCTATATTTTGTGTTTAACTACGACAGCGCATTTATGGAAATGAAGCCCAAATTTTTGATTTGTTATAAACGCCTATGGGCTAATATCTCCATGTCAGATATGATTTTAGATAAGGATTCTTTTATTTGAACATTTTAAAGCCCAGTGGTAACTATATTTACCATTTTATTTAATAATCGCTAACTCTCCATTTTGTATTTATGTGTTTCGTATGAATCTCACAATAAACAGCGATTATTTCCTTAAACAGCGTTAACCAGTTGACCTTTATAATGGTGAAGTGTAGTGTTTACTTCGCGGTACGGACTGAATCTTTAAATATTATTCAGATTCCTACGTAGTGTATCAATGTGTTTCGTATAATTCTGAAAATAAACAGCGATTATTTCCTTAAACAGCGTTAACCAGTTGATCTTTGTAATGGTGAAGTGCTGTGTTTTCTTCGCGGTACGGACTGAATCTTTAAATATTATTCAGATTCCTACGTAGTGTATCAATGTGTTTCGTATAATTCTGAAAATAAACAGCGATTATTTCCTTAAACAGCGTTAACCATTTGATCTTTGTAATGGTGAAGTGTAGTGTTTACTTCGCGGCACGGGTTGAATCATTAAGTATAATTTACAGGATCTTCTGATTCAAAGGGATAACAGGCTCACTGTATTTTATTTGCGTTATTTCATGTTAAGATTTCAGTACACCTAAAACGGACGTTCAAGTCCAATTTTTTTACCTCAAAGTACTGTCTTAGCTTTTAATTATAGGGGCTGAGAAAAAACTACGAAAAATCTGAGTCACAGCTGTCAGATTTATACTTGCTTTTGTAAATGTAATAATTTATTATTTTTCTTAAATTTTGTTTATCCGTCATAAATATTGGTGAATGATACGTTTGTGCTAATGTAAACCTAGTTGTCATTAATGTTAGTTAAATTATAAAAAAATTCTGATCTCGATTATGGAAAGTTTCCCACTTAATCATTCCTACAGGGCTTATAAACACAAAGGATACCAGCAAATACAGGGTGTAACGCAAGGCTATGACGTGTTTCTGACAGTAGCCACTTGTCACAGACAAAGACCACACATCAGTTAGTTTTGAAGACATTAGAGTCGCTTACCTCGCTCAAAATCGTTTGATGAAGTCCGTCCATCTTTGCCGATGTTGGTCTTAGCTTCTCGTCGAACACGAAGATTCAGAATCGCGTAAGTGTTCCCAAAGGAGGACATTCTTGAAACGACAAGAACCATAGAGTGATCGCTTCGCTGTTGCCTAAAAATTAGGCGCAGGCTTCAAATCTAAGCACGAGTCGAGATTTCAGATTCTAACGGCGATGCAGATGTAATATGGTACAAATCAACAGGCGTTTCGAAGATGATTACTGCTTCTATCATCAGGGCTATGAGTCAGAGGCCCGGGGCAAAAATCATCTCACATCTGAAATGGCGATCAACTTGTGTGTCCTACAGGACAGTCATTTTCAGGGAGAGGGTTAAATAACTTGACTACCGTTCGTATTTCTTGCTTTACTGACGACACACGACTTAGTAACAACAACTTAAGACTGGAAGGTGTGAAGTGTAAATTGTGTTTAAAAGTATCCAAGCCCGCATACGTGCAGGGTTTCTGCTAGAAATTTTTCACGCCTTAGAATTAGGAAACACTAATACATAATGCTGGTACAACACATGTCAATACACCTGGAGCCCTCAATTAGTCCTGCACATTGATACAAGCGGGAACTGAGGAAATATTCATTATTCACTAAAGGCTTTTGAGCCCAGAAGGTAAGGCTCCATGCATTCTCACGTTGGTCTACAGAGACACGAAAGTGATTAGTGATGGTTAAAAGTCATTTAAAAATTGTACAGCAGATCCAATATGGTATGATAACTCATGCGTTATTAATATTATTTAATATCTACCTGTTAACACATGGAACTTTAGCGGAAGATTCATATAATCTCTCTTCACTTGTAGCTCGTATGTCAAATTATTACGCAATCATCAGCCTAATTAATGGTAGACGTTACCACCCTAATTTATTCACCGAAGGCGGAAGGTATAAAATCCTCTTTATTTAAATACAAAACTTGTTTACAGATCATCTACCTCGTGGTCTTCCAAATTCTCTTTTTTTTTTGGTAATGGACAATGTATTATCGATATAACAGAAATTTTAATAGTGTTGAAGTGTAGTTACAACGTTTGACGCTAGGTGGTACAGTCGCTTTCTGCCCGCCGACAGATAATGGTTGTTGTAATGAGCCCGCAGACGCTGTCTAATTAGAGGACTTGGATGACGGGTGGAGCTGGAGTCAATCAACTGCAGGATACACTTTTTTGTGAGAGCAGGCTGCCTCACGTTCTCACCACGGCGGGAAATCGAGACACGTCACAAAAGTCGATGCAAATCGATATTAATTTTACAACTTTA
>NW_019060008.1:1413918-1432113 GCF_000696155.1 Zootermopsis nevadensis | reverse complement strand
ATAATCCTCTGGTCTAAAACGTTCAAGATTCGCGTGATAAAATTTCCGAACATAATTTATTTGTAACACATGTAAAAAAAAAAAAATTACTTCTCACTTTTTCAATAGAGTGACGTCAACAGCTTTCCGGCACATAGACTAAGCTTAGAAACAGATCTACCCCGTTCTTCGTAACAGAACGAATTAAACTTCAGAAGAGGTGCAGGTGTCTCCTACACCGCCAATTCAACCCACCAAAAATAATATTGTAACAAATTACATACCTTCGTCATTCTGTATATAATTCGAAAGAGTAATCAGCTGTCCTCATGACAGATACTCTGCCAATTTCGTTTTATTAGACCCTTAAAAGACAACATCAAAACTACGATACCTCCCACTGCCGTAATTACTCCAGCATTTTCCTGTTTATGTCGCCCTGAGTGTGTTATTACACGTGAAAGTTGTTAGCAGAAATTAGGATCGCCTACAACACAATCCAGTTACCATCACTCGATAAAGATCTATTTGCAGCTCAATTCTATTCCTCACAGCTTAATGACAAACTAGTTGAGCAAGTGGATCTTGAACATACGATTTCATATCTGAGAACGTAATGGATGTTTGTAAGTTTCAATTCGAAATGTAAATATAGGTTATATTATGAGGGTTACACAACTGTGTGCAAGAAATGGGCCTTGAACCAAATATTAAGGTGAGATACAAGTGAAAGATAAAATGGCACAAGGCATACAGGTGCCATTTTTGGGACCAGATACAGAAACGCGTGTTGTAGACGCTTTGACAAGGATAATTTACTTGTAGACAAGATATATATATAACAACTCTGCATGATTTTCTCTGCAGTACGAATTATTCTGGCTTCCAGTTAACGTATTTTGCAGCTGAAATGAATTTAGGGGAATTCGGCTCGGTTACTTTAAGAATCCTTTAATTAATTTGCATGCAAAAAATAACGTTTTGTTACAGAACACTTGATTGTGTAAAAATAGGGGGTTCTTTGTTTACATTGAAGAGTAAAGAACGCCCAAACATGGTCGCAATGAGTCAAAAGCCCGACACATCGTAAGTCCTAGATTTCATGCAGGTCATATGTCATGATAAATCGGTCGTTTACTTCAAATTTCAAAAATCCAAATGAACATTTTGTTAAAAAAAACAACTGTCATTTACGTTCATCCCTCAAAGTACGAGACGATGTTTCAAACCCATACATGAATCCTTTAAAGCCTCCTGGTATTCATCTGTAGCACCTGCTTCAACAACCCTGCATTTTATATGTATTTCTCAGAAAAAAACAGCGATTATTTCCTTAAACAGCGTTAACCAGTTTATCTACGTAATGGTGAAGTGTAGTGTTTTCTTCGCGGTACGGACTGAATTCTAAAATATTATTTAGATACCTGGGTTTTGTGCGATTCTCAATGTAAACAGCGATTATCTCCTTAAACAGCGTTAACCAGTTGATCTACGTAATGGTGAAGTGTATTGTTTACTTCGCGGTACGGGCTGAATTCTTAAATATTCTTTAGACGAACTTAGGATTCAAAGGGTTAAGGCCACTTAATTTTTAACATAATTATTCTGTCCATAAAAGTGAAATATACATTAGAGGTGACAATTAATTTTGTAAAAACTCTTAATGTTTCACTTAAATGCAATGTTTTATAAGAATTACGTATTTAGAATTCCAAGATTATTGGTCTTTTCAAACTACTACTACGTACTAGTAGGGTCTGAAATGAAATGAGATGGTAATATTAAAAATAAAACTTCTCAGTATCTTTCAGGAGCGAATTTTAATCTAAATACGGTGCCAAGTTTGGACAAAAATGTTTGACATCTCGAAAGCTTCGAAGGGGGTCTGTGTAAATTTTGAGCTACTATTTCTTGTAGATTCAAATTTTAATCTGTATTAATGTCTATGAAGTTTTATTAACCCAGTAAATCGACAGTGTTTCATTATAATAGGGCTCATTTTTATTTTATTTCATAAAATATTATGGTGGGAGAAAACATACTAAAATCATGTTTCACATACAAGTAACAGTTCTAATTTTACATATTTGAATCCTCAGGTTTCTGTAGAAGAGACAACGAGATGACAGCTTGTCGTTTTGATATCGGCTGTTTTCTGTCAGTGAACATCTTGTGGCATATAAACAGCTGAATGCGAGAAGTATTCGCCTTTGTCCGTTCTGTCGCGAAGCACAGCGAATTGTCGTGATTCTGTGGGCGGGAAATCTCGACTCTGCTGCAGTATTTGGAGGCTATTATTGTCCCAGCGTGCTACTGTCCGTCCCTTCCTGCACCAACAATAACAACACCGATATTACGCACTCCAGGTATCGTGTTGCAGCCTGCATTTTAAGAAAGTGCCCACAGAATCATAAAAAAAATTCGCGTGTAACGCTTATCCGTCTGCGCACCTCCACACATTGCAGAAGACGCTAATGGAGAACTTTTGACGACGGTAAAGTACGTAAGTTCCAAGTTAGATTTCAGGTTTTCACAAGTATGAAGATGGCTGTCTTCTGGGTTTTAAAGCAGCAAACACCTCTGAAACGTCGGTAAACTTCTCTACCAGACTACACGGCGCTACAACCCATAAGACAGTCGTCTATTATCTTCAACAAACTCTATTACGCTGATTCAATAAAAAGAAGGGATGTAATACGGCTGGGCATGTAGCACACACTGGGGAGATGAGAAATTCGCAAAACATTTCACTCAAAATACCTGAAAAGAAGATACCAATAAAACTGATTCAAAATAGACTCTCAGATTATGCAGTGGATTCAGCGCGGCCGTGGCGTGATGCTGACCACTCACTCCATCTAGTGCCGTGGTTAAGAATGAGTAGAAGCCATAGCTTCTCTCACCCCAAGCGACTAAATGGAGTGTAGTGGGATAGCTTTACTTATAATCCCAGATAACTGCAAATCTTTTTTCGTTAAGTTCTACTGCATTATAAAGTTTGAGCCGGTCACCAAAGCGATGTAGGATCCAAAGACCTGAGGGTCTCTGCTATTTATTTATTCGACTCCTTTGCTGTACAAGGCGACAAAAGGCGTCCCCTGTACCCACATGGGTTTGGCTGGCCAAGTCAAGTTAGCGGCACGACATGATTGAACACCTATTATTTAATTTTCCTTTTATGTTCGTCTGTTCGAACGGAAAATTATTTGGTTAAAGGGTTTGATCTTGTAATAAAATAGAAGTGGAATTAGAGGTGGAGTCACGTGACACGGGCTCCAATCACTCAGCACGCCGTCAAGAACGTCCCTCTCACTTCCAGGCTTTATAATTACACTGGAACTCATCACAGCCGTTATGACTCCTCGGAAAGGAAGTTGACACCTGCCCTGTTGCTCCCTGAACCCGGAAAATCATCTTAAGAGACAGCGTGACGGATGGACTTGGTTCGAATACGACCTGCGATCTGAATGATACTATTTTAAATGTTAACAACCGCGTATCAATGCAGATGTAACGTTAAGAAAGAGCTGTGGAGATGATCACGATTTTCTCTTGAATGAAGATGTCGTCAACCTTTTTTAAATGCCACTGTGGTAAGAATTACATGTTTTTAGAAAGTCATAACGAGAGATCAGTCGTTTCGTCAAATATACCGTATACAAGAACAGATTACAGGCTGACAGACAGACGGAAGACCTTAATAGACAAAAGAGAAGTACAAACTATAAATCCAACCTTACTTTAAATTATTTACTAAATATCTCATGAATCTTTTCTTTCCCCTTTGAATACAGAGCCTATAGACTATAGATTTGCCTAATGTTGATAACGACCATGGGTGATGGTATCGTGTATGTGTAGAATGTATTCCCGACGTTTCGGAGAATACAGTTGGGTAGTCACTTCGCTCGGTGCAATCACCCACCTTAGGTACAGGCTGTGCCCTATTGTACGTAATAGTATTTGAATAGTTCCTTACTCAGACGCATGGGACAGCACATATCTCCCTTGAAATTGTATTTGTTATTTTTTTATTTATTTAACGACGTTCAATATCGGATAAAATTATAAGTATTGGATATTGAATGGGACAGGATGTGTAAAGGAAGTTTTCGCGGTTAAATTTTAGGCATCATAGTGGCTGAGATAAACCACGAAAGACTAAGTGATGATGACCGGTTTAGGATCCGAAATCTAACCTTTGACCTATGGAATGCGAGGTCTAAGTGGTGATAAATCTACGACAATCTGAAATATTGCATTTACTGAATTATTGGTACGGAGTCTGAACCACGCAAGAGAGCCACGGCTTGTACCGAAATTCTGTTTAACCTAATACGTTATGAGGAATAATAGGGGGAAGTATTACCCCCCGCACCCCGCTGTGTTGTCAGGCGGGGTCCTAAGAGAGTAAGAAGAACACAGGGTAACATGTTTTTCACTCAATTGACTCCCCACCTCGTCGGCATTGTGCCGAAATAATGGCTGTGCTACTGTGTGGTTCAACTCTCGCTCTGACTTTGGATCATATATTAAAACATGAAAAGGAATTGAGAGAATTTGTATGTGTTAGGAGGAGCGGGGGGGGGGATAAAGGAGGAAGTGTGATGCGAAAAACACGACATTACCACCAGAGCTCCAGTCAGTATATAAATAAGGCAGTGGTCCCATAATTCAAAAACTTTATATAATGGGGGGGCATGCCGTGTACTTTTTCGGGGCGGTCACGCGGTGTTAAGGCTCAGTGGGGCTATTTAAAGATTAAGAAGAAGATCCCTATTTCTATGTGCTAATTCACCTGGTGAGATCTGTATAGGATGACTTGGAAGGGGAGGACAACAGGGGTAAATAGCCCCAAAAATTGGCTGCAAAACTTTATTATTATTCCATCTATTCACCACTTTATAGGGTATTTACTTCTGTGTACCTGAGAAAAAACCTTGTCCCTGAGATACATAGTCCAGCAGTTATTTCCGAAATACTTTTGTTTTTTGACATGAATTAATTATTATTTTTTTTTTATATCTTAATTGCGTCATGTTTGTGTTTTATTGATACAATTTTTATTTATTTTCCGTCTATACACAAACTTAAAATAATGTTGTTTAAAATTACTTAAAATTATAACATTCTCAGTAGATACTGCATCTTGTTACATGTAAATATGAAAATAAATAAAAATTGTAAAAAAAATAATTATTATTATTATTGTTGTTGTTGTTGTTGTTGTTAAAGTTGAACGACTAGAATTCGATATCTGATAGGACAGAAGTCAAAATTATTTTCAATTGTAAATCCTCGTGATGGGTAAATGTCATTTAACCTAAACTACTAAAGGTGATTGGGAAAATAAGCTTTATACCACTGCTGTATTTCAATTACGCGTAATAAATCGATAAATACAGGGATGATTATTAATAATCAGCCTTGAAAAGATATCGGAGGATCGACCTATATTAATTTCAATTCGTGGCAAAAATTAAACCGTAGATTTTTTTACGTATTTATTCCTGGTATTTAAATTTAAAATTTGGAGCACCGGATTTTATATTCTTTTAAGATTCATACTCAAGAATCGATAAAAATATTGGGATTTCAAAATAACTTTACATACCTTATCCTTTAATTACTACATTAAAGATGATAACTGATAATATTTGTAACTGCAGAGATAATAAACCAGACTTTCTCACAACTCATTAGGGCACAGGCAAACTGAACTAAGAAACAGCTAAGTTCTTTTCACAGCCCTGTCATAAGGAACAGAAAACAGCCGTAAATCGACGACCGGAAAATACGACAACGACGAAGACCCTGATATGTCGATGTTGCAGGGAGTGACTGAAGATAATAAAACACGAAAAAAGAAACGAGGCAGCAGAGCCAAGTGCTAAACAGAACCAAAGCAACCAGTTGATTTACGATCTCTTCACAATTTACACATTCAGATCCAACTCCTCCTCCAAGTGATGCCAAGAATCTACACAAAACGCGAGACGGGTAGTTGGGTAACAAACGCTTTTAAAAATTTGCGTATTTCATTGGAACACATCTTCCAATTCTTACATAAGCCTGTTCAGTGTACAATCCTGCGTCTGTCATCACAACAATTTTCGCCTCCACCCCCCCCCCCCCCCCCCGCGGGGGGGGGGGGGGGGGGGAGGGGGTCTTCCTATTCAACAAATTTTTCTTTTATTGACACCAGCGCAAAAAGAAATCTCATTCAGTAAAACTCGTGGGAATTATCGCAAAAGAAAGTAACTTGCGACATCGAGAACAGATATCGTTTGATGTTCGAGAATATCTGCTAACTCTCTGACAATTTATTGGAATTTTTTAAACGGTAGCTAACATTCCTGTTGAAGACCATGTCTCTGAAGTTTTGCATTGTGTTGCATGCACCAAGGACCCTGCCGTCTCATTCCAAGCTGTAGATACTTGCTACAGATCTGAGTCACAGCTAAGATTAAAAACAAATTATCCACCGAATTTCCCGTTTCTACATCTGATTTTTCTTCAAATACACTACCTGATTAATTTACCATTCCTCCACGTACAATTCGCCAGGTGCATTAAGTGGATATAAAACAACAAAACAGCTTTAAATATGATATTTTCTTTTGTTTATAAAGCCGGTTATTATCAGGTATAATTCAGACCAGACACTGAGAAATGTATGTAAATTTTTACATTTCCATTCCGTGATGTTGTTGGCCCACGACAGGGACCGGTGGAAGGCTTTGGTTAATTCGGTGATGAACCTTTGGGTTCGGTAAGCCAACTAGTTGGTTGGGTCCACTATTTGGGAAGCCTGAGGGGAAGAGACCTCTGGGGAGACCTAGACGTAGATGGGAGGATAATCTCAGGCGGGATCTATGGGAGATAGGAGTTGAAGGAGACTGGATTTTGTTGGCCCAGGACAGGGTCCGGTGGAGGGCTTTGGTTAATTCGGTGATGAACCTTCGGGTTCCGTAAGGCATCTGGTTGGTTGGGTCCACTATTTGGGAAGCCTGAGGGGAATAGACCGCTGGGGAGACCTTGACGTAGATGGGAGGATAATCTCAGGCGGGATCTATGGGAGATAGGAGTTGAAGGAGACTGGATTTTGTTGGCCCAGGACAGGGTCCGGTGGAGGGCTTTGGTTAATTCGGTGATGAACCTTTGAGTTCGGTAAGCCATCTAGTTGGTTAGATGCTAACAGAACAGTTTAATGACTTTAATGTCTTACATTTTCCTGTTAATTTCTGCGGTATGGTAGATTTTAAATCACCTGTTCTTTATTTTGAGGTTTATAAAAAATTTAATGGAAATAAATAAAAAAAGGCGTAGTTAATTTAAGGAAATAGATGAGAAACATCGATCGACTAATGTAGAGTGTGGGAACTTTCTTTAAAAACGGAAAATACAATATGAACAGATGTACAAAATCTGATGTTTGCTTTACAAATTACTCGGTTAGAAAAAAAACCAATGTCGGAGTTTGTATTATTTACCAGTCGCCTTAAACGCCGAGGCCCGCGGGTTGTGAACACAGTTTACCGCAAAAGTCTTGGGAAATGCATGGGAAACATCGCCCCAGTCTCGTCTCACAAGAACACTAAAACGTCTTCTCTAACGTACGTAGATACTTTGCGGTTTGCTCTCTCCAGACCCCGGACTAATACGAAGATGTTGTTGGCTTCCAGAGCCACGTCAGCTGCGGTTTGTAACGAACGCACGAAAGCACGGCATAACCCGGGACAGAATGCCTTTGTCATTTTACCTCGTCTTTGTATTCTTTACAGCCCCATTCTACCAACTTCACATCCCATATGCGTGATGACTTACGTTCCAAAGGATGCTAATCTACACACGTCATATTTTGATCCACGTTAATGATTATCCCTGTACCGCTTATAAGCTACTTTAATTACTGTGGTTATTAAATAATTATAGTATTTTCAATGTTTCTTCTTATTCTCCTGTTCTTAAATTCATTCTGTTCTTTACCTGCCTAATGTACCAGATGCTCCTAACAGAAGCTAAATTTGTTAAGAAAATATATATTACATCATACCCTATTCGATCACGTATGTGTTTAAGAACATGCATGCTTACTAATATAACTGGAGCACTTCTTCAATAATTATTATAATAAAATATAGCAGTTGGCTAGGAAAATGTCTGTAGTAACAAAAGAAGGATGAATAGCGATCATGTGTTTGATGAGAAATTTGTACAGCAACGACAATAGTGCAACGTGTTCTTAGTGTTTAGCAGAACACTAAATTATACAGCCTCGATGCTTATTATTTTGCAAAACTCAAGACGATTTAAACCAAAATACTATTCTTCAAAGTTTCCGTAACGTATCCATAAATTACATTGACAGATTTCTTTTTGTGTTTTTTTTTGAAAAAAATACTTGTCATCTGTCTTATTTTTCAACATATGTGCTTGAAGAGACGCTCTGTTTCAAAGTTCAAATGTGTAAAATAATTACGCCTATATGTTAACAGTAAAAAATAGACGCTCTGTTTCAAAGTTCAAATGTGCAGGATAATTACGCCTACATGTTAACAGTGAAAAATACATAGTGGTTATAAACTATAATTAAGAAGTGTGATGTTCATTCTAGTGCCTTCAGAGTGCCGTAGATTCATTAAATTAAATAATTTATATTACTTAATTCAGGTTAAAACCGTTCTTGTAACAAAATAAAGCATGTGTGAATAATTACGCTAACATTAATTATTATTTGCTGGTAGGTTCAACCGGGGGACACCTTTCCCAGTCTTGAAATCAATATCTTTAACATCTGACCTGACAATCAGTCAGCCTGCATTGAATTGTGATTATGTTCGCAACTACACATTTTATAGGGTAGCCCACATTTAAAATACTCGACGTTTCGGGAGTTAGTTATAATGAATCTTAACAGGTCACTAACAGACTTTCAAAAATTACGCCGACAACTCTCCCGAAGACGGAAAGCATATCAAATTCCCGAAACGTCGAGTATATTAAAAATACAACCTCGGACAATGGACTTCGTCGAAATAAATTCCTCTCCTTTTATGGAATCATTTTCACTCTCAGAATAACACTACATTCGAATTATTAATTATTGTGTGTGTTTGGATCAGACTTCATTGTCTGAGTACGAAACGTCATGGCGTCTGTGCGTAAACAGGAAACAGAAAAGCACAGTAATCGAAGTGTCAGTTCCGATAGGAATGTTTCCTTGAGCGCCTTTTCCACAGCAGAGACAAGGACTGATTTGGTTAAACACGGCCGCCATATTGGTGATGTGGGCGTGTTTCCAGGACCCCGATAGCGACATTAATTTGTCACGGTGTATCTGCATGTACATTAGAGCTGACGGCTGTCGGACGAGGCAAATTTCAAGCTGCGTTTGCCTTCCGTTTCTCAAGTTTTCGTCGTAGTCATGGAAACGGCGGTATCCGGGACTTTCCAAACCCACTTTGACGTAGGTTGATTTTATTTTAATCGATTTCAGATTCTCTCGGCGGTAAAAACAATTATGTTAGTCTTCTGGATCGTAAAATAGTGTGGACTTGCACGAAGATAACACACTGTTTCGGAGAAACAAAATGTCTCTGTCATCAGGGCGGAAACATTAAATCAATATTTTCCTTCGAAATGCCACAACTCAGAAAAGTCAAAATCGACGCTTTCTTATACGTTACAAAGTGAATTTTTGTCGTCAATTTCTTATTCTGATTCTTCCGATAATCTTGCCCAAGCAGACAAGGACTCATTCCTAAACTTCTCCCAAATATCTTAATAAAATTATCTGACAAAATGTCTTTTGCTGAATATTTAACGAGCACAGATAAACCATTTCGTAATAGAAGTTCGTATTTAAATGGGTTCAATAAGTCCACGTAAGTGGGACAGAACGCTTCGACTCCATACAAATTACGAAGTTTCCCAGTAAGCAACTTTCCTCATTTTAACCTTCTGAAGCAGACGTTCGTCTACATTTCAGAATTCAGTCCGTACCGCGAAGAAAACACAACGACTCACCATTACGTAGATCAACTGGTTAACGCTGTTTAAGGAGATAATCGCTGTTTACATTGAGAATCGCACGAAACCCAGGTATCTAAATAATATTTAAGAATTCAGTCCGTACCGCGAAGAAAACACTACACTTCACCATTACGTAGATCAACTGGTTAACGCTGTTTAAGGAGATAATCGCTGTTTACATTGAGAATCGCACGAAACCCAGGTATCTAAATAATATTTAAGAATTCAGTCCGTACCGCGAAGAAAACACTACACTTCACCATTACAAAGATCGACTGGTTAACGCTGTTTAAGGAAATAATCGCTGTTTGCAGGAAACACAGAAAATTAAAAACTATTATATATAGATATTGTTACCAGGGTTACCAGGGTCCACTAATCTCTCTTAGACCCAAATATTTTCCTCAGTGTCAGTTCTTGAACAAAAATAGTTCGATGAGAAGTTAATTATGGGATTTATGGTGTATGCAGACAAACACATGAACCTATAAACGAGTTTCTAGAACTTTGTAAGGAAAATAAAATTAGAGTGAAATAAAACAAAACGTTTTTAGCTCAAAACAGAACCATTCACGCCCATCCGAGCGTCGACACAAAAGCTTCTCTTTCAGATAAACCACATGTCCGTCTTCTTTCTACCAAGAGGGTTGACAACTCACGATTCAAATCCGTCTCTCCAGGACACTTCAACAATCAATCGGACACAGGTCACTTCTGAAGCAGTCTGATCTGAAGTGACAAAGCGTTGAAGTGGTGAAGTGACACGGAAGGTCGCACCCCGCGGTGTGTGGACCAACTTTCATAATTGGCGAGTGCCGAGATTCGATTAAAACAAGAACTTGATACGATTATTTGCTGATAGACATTACAGCTGATGAAGAGATTCAGCCAAGCGATGTTAAACCGATTACGACAGCCAACAGCCATAGGATGGGCGTTCTTTAATCATAAAATAAGGGCCCTACTGTTTATTTGGTCGGGTTCAAATAAACAGACACACGGCATGAAAATATATAAGTTTCTAAATATGAGTTTTAATCAGGTACTATATAAATCGGAGATTATTGTAACCCAAATTGTTGATAATACTTATTAAATCCTCAGTCTGAACAAGTTACAAATACAGTTTACGTGCCTGCAAAATTACAGACGCATGTAACTTAAAATTAATAAGTATCACAAAAGGATGGATAGCAATGGTAAGATAAAGACGTTTCGGACGTCATTTCAACGCTGTCAGGATATCTTTGTGGGGGAGAAACAGAGTTTTTCCACGTGTACACAAACTAAGAGTCGATTATACTTAAAACCAAATTCCGTGCATGGTAAAAGACTGTTTTATTCAAATTAAAATTAAAAAAAAATGTAATTGCTTTCTCGAAGAGGCATGTTTTCCGAATTGAACACTCTAGAAGATGTTGGATCTTAGTTTAGAGACGTGATATTGAATTCTTAGCCGGCTACTCTTATTAAGATTTTTTGTTGTTTTCGATCCAAGTAAAGTCTTATAAAATACGTAACTCCATTAAAGCAAAGTTCTTCTTGAGAAGCTAGTAGTCATTTATCGAGTCAGACTGCAAGATCTAGGCGCACGAAAAGATAATATTAAAATGAATGTTAATAATTAAAAGTATGACTGTATAGATTAGATTCATTTGGCTTAAAACACAGCGACAAATTACATTCACACTCTGTGTTGGATGAAGACGCAATAAGGTAATAATAATTACCGGAACACTTGTTCATGCAACTCAAATTGTTACCTACAAAATAACACCTGTAACCAGATGATAATTCTTCCCGTCAAATTCGATTACACTGAAGTACAGCGTTCATATCCGTGGATACCGAAGAATTGATTTAAGAAGATGTTTCGAGTCTGTACATTTGAAACCAGCCGTTGATGAAGAAGGAGATTTGAAGCCTCGTACAAAAGACGTCGCCCCACAGCACAGCAAAGTGCGTACACTCAAACACACAACACACGTTGTTTGTTTTCCAAACGACACACCTCTTCGCCTTCCAAACGAATTATTACCGCCATTTACCAGACCAATTCTTTTCCTATTGAATTGTTGGCAGCGTGAGATTTGATTGTTTGATCTGCTGACAGCTGCTGACTTCAATGGCAATGCAGTCACAAGACAGTAAATATCGTTACCAACTTCACAAACTTCATTATTTCTATCACGTGTCTGGGTTATTCACGAATGAACTCGCTTGTGGTAACAAATCGTGTAATGTTTTACAACAATGTTATCGTCACAAACACTGGATCTGCTTAAAATTAAACTTTAATTGTTAACGATAACCAACAATGAAGCCCAATTCAATTATCTACACGTAAACTTATGATTAGCCACGCTGGCCTTGTAATCCTGGGGTCTCGGGTTCGATTCCCGGCGGTGCACGAATTTATAACTTGTGTTGGGCAAGGCCGTGGTCTAGGCAACACGGAGTTTTCCTCCGTGGCATCCCAACAATTACTCCATTCACACACAGAAGAAGGCAATGGCAAACCACTTCTGGATCATCTGCCAAGAACGTATATGAACAGGTCCCAGTCCGAGAAAAGGATGGAAGGATCCTGTTCATATGGACCTGTCGTCAGACAGAACACTAAATAAATAAATAAATAAACTTATGATTATTTATTGAAATCCGAATAAAGATACATAAATTAAAGGCGTATAGAGGCGTGGAGATAAATACACACTCTCAACCATGGAACTTGATGGAGATGAAATGTCTTCACACTCCGTCCTAATTAAACAAGAGGTACTAACTAATGGTTAGACTGTGGACCACAAAACACCACAAGATTAGACCTAGACGTAAATGGAACGATAATGTCAAAATCGATCTTAGATGCAAAATCAGGATATGGCCTTGATACTTCTGTAATTCTGGTGCTTAACTTCAGCTTTGAGGTACAGGAAGTGTCCGATGTTGAAGATCTTCCAAGACCCCCCCCCCAAATGACACCCACAATATGGCAAAGGCAAGTGTTTGCTGAAACGTCGGAAATCTTTCAACATTGGACGCGGCTTATTTTCTAAAAACAAAAGTTATTGGTACACTGGATTTATCTGATTCGGGTTAGGAGCCATAGGCGAGCTCTTGTGATCACGGTAATGAACACTGGGATACATAAAATGCCCACAGATGTTTTGTGAACATCTGATTTCTCCCAGGCAACCGGTATCAACGCTGAAAACGAGAACGTAATAAAATGAGTAGCTTAGTAAAATAATAAACTTTGTAGAGCGTGACTGTTAGTAAAATACGAAAGTTACTAAAATGTAAAATAAAGTTAGTAAATAAAAATTTCATGTGTGAACTTTTTTCCGTCCGAACTGGGAACTTAGAATGTCGCTAGAAAGTGGCCATCGGCCCCCCCAAGTAACTAAAAACGTAAGAATTAGGACGTAGCACAGCGTACTAAGTCCACATGTCCATAAACCGCGCAATTTACTACAGCGAAAGTAACGTTCTAGAAGCGGTGACATTGCATAACAGCCCTTCTATCTCCTGATACCGGACACCTGTCACATGGTCACCCTACAACCTCCCTTAAAGGGGACAGGGGTGGCAAAATCACTACCCCCTGCGACGCAGATGTTCGAGCACTGAGCTTTGTCACACGGATTCTGGGAACAAACTTTTCGGCGATTTCAGGTGAAATAATTGTCTCCTACGTTCAAACGGAAGGGCTACACCTTTCTGATCCCTTGCATTGCTTCAGATTTAATGTTCAGGGCGCAGGAAGAACAAAAATTTATGTAGACTTGGTATTACCTGTTGTGAATATTTTAGGGTAGACCCCCAATGGCATAACGTCTATGCCAAATTTCATCCACATCTGTCCATAGCTTCTCAAGTTGAATCATGCTGACAGACAGATGTGGTCAGCTCTATATGAGTTAATTTCGTACATATCACGCAAAGAAAGAATGGGGTATCAGCATATTTAATTACAATCCTTTATTAATTTATTATTTTTTTCTAAATTTTCCTTTCTTTTATCCATTTTATTTTATCTAATTAATTTTGTATCTTATATGCGTCATGTTTGTGTTTGATTAAATATATTTATTTTGTACAGTCTATACACAAACGTTTGAAGTTTATTGGTGTTGTAAAAATTATATAATATTAAAACATTTGTTGTGTAAAATAGCGCTAAAAAAAATATAATGTAAAATCGTATTTACGATTAAGAGCGCTAATATAATATTTTACACAACAAATGTTTTAATATTATATAATTTTTACAACACCAATAAACTTCAAACGTTTGTGTATAGACTGTACAAAATAAATATATCTAATTAATTTTATTTATTTTATTTCATTAAATCAGTTTCTGACTCTCACTGAAATGTCAGGTAATTTAACTAACAGAACAGAACGAGTTTGCAAAATTTAAAGAAGTTTATCTGCCAGTGGGCTTCAAATTTTAACAACGGAGCCCTCCGTTTGACGAAGTTCGATGCGTCATTCTGTGACATTCCGACACAAGATGTCGGCGCGTGTTCCATGGGCGAGGTCAGGTTTTCGACTGCATTGTTTCTATCCTATAATAAGTTGCACGTGTCAGAGGAGAAACAGTTGTACTTATCAGGAACGCGAAAAGAAATGTATTTAGCAGACAGATGGCTGCATATGGGCTACAACTCTTCCTAAGGCCCTGGCTCTCATCACATATCAAGAAACGTCCTGTCTTCGTATTAATGTGTACGCTTCACCGAACATCGCAGGCCAAAGTTTGATCAATCAAAGATAATGAGATGGACGAGACATGCAGCACGCATACAGACTCTGAGAATTAGGTCTACTTACCAAATCACAGGCGGAAAATATTTTTAAAAAAAATTATTTATTTATACCTTATTTAACGACGTTTTTCATTAACTCAGACTACACGGCGTCGAATGAGAGGACGGCAGTGAATTGGAAAGGATATGGGTTGAAGCGGTAGTGGCCTACTTTAAGGTACTATCACGACATTTGTCTGGAAGGACCGAGGAAAACCACGAAGACCCTTAGTTAGGAAAGCAGGTCTGCGGGCCGAGGTTTGAATCGGGACCTCCCAGATATGAAGGAGGAAAGAAAGACTAATTGGGAGACCAAAGAATTTATATGAGGATGATATTAAAGTGGATCATAAATAAATAATGTATGAGGTTTAGGACTGGAATGAAGTGGTCCAGTGGAGGGATTCTGCTCTTTGTATTTTGTGACAACGAAAATTAACTAGAGTGTTACAAAAAACGCTGGGAATTTCTTGATTAGCTGAGAAACTTGTCTTTTAAAGATGGTAAATTGTTTCGCTATTCGTCGTCTTTATAAAATTGTCCAAATTTTGAAATGGAATTCAGGGATGTTTTTATTACAAAATGGTAAACTAAATCAATAACCAGTAATTAATTTGTAACTATACGTTTAATCCAAGTTTAACAAACTGAAAAAGAATAATTAAGAGACTAGAGAAGAAAGTTACATATCACAGGATATTTCAATTTTTTAAAAAAAAACAGGAGAGCATCAGGTGAGATAAATTGGCTTATTTCAGCATATATTTTTGTTGTAGTCGATAAATATAAAAAAAAATAATGAAATTAAGTAGAGAAATATATCTAAGGACACGAATGTGCTACTACAAATTTGTGTTAGCTCACAAAACATAGAAAATTCTTTATAACAAATTCCCTACTCACAACCATCTATTATGCAAATTCAAATTGGGTTTCTTATTTAAAATAAAAAGGAACTAGTTCAAAGATTAAGTTTCGTAAAAATATATGAGTGTCGTATTCGAAGTTTTGAATAAACTTCAAAGTTATTCCCATGTTATTTTATTATGTTAATATCAGAGTTCAGTTTTTCCAAAGCCTTTTCCTGTGTTATTTTAGCGCTGAATAAAGTTAAGTTAATGGATCACGAAAGCAGACATTTATCCTTTGTCATTCGTTTCTGAACTTTTACAGACGTGAACTGAAGTAATCGAACGCAATTTCGACACAAAATGATTCTTGTGTCAGAAATAACACTCGTCAGTAATTGCAATCAAAGATTTATTATTATCTACACTTGTAAATTATATTCACAAAGAAGCTACTGTGTCCGAAAACAAGGGTTTAAAATTTGAATTATATGTTTCTTGGCAATTAATTACGTTATTGGAAAGTGAGAGATATTACAAAATTACAGGACAATTTTAACATAAAAATAATACGGACTTCGGTAAGTTGTTTATATGTTAAAATATATTAAAATTGTCCGTCAATCACAATAAAGTAATATAAGAAAATTAGATGGTTAAAATTTTATCCTTTGTTCCGTATCGAGTACTCGATTTACATATGGAACATTCTCGACATGTTTCGGCTTTCATAGAGCCGTCATCAGGTGTATGTTATAAACTCTTAATTCAATTACTAATTTTTAATTTAACATACACCTGATGACGGCTCTATGAAAGCCGAAACATGTCGAGAATGTTCCATATGTAAATCGAGTACTCGATACGGAACAAAGGATAAAATTTTAACCATCTAATTATCTTATATTACTTTATTGTGATTGACGGACAATTTTAATATATTTTAATACTATTTAAATAAAATCACAATATGACGCACCTACAATATCTTGTTTATATGTATTAATTAACAAACTAACGATCTACACGAAGCAGAGTCGTTGATTAACAAATTTTACGTTCAGCTAGTAAAGAAATTTCCTACATCTTATGAAACCCGAAGGATCGTTACCGTGTTCATGACAGTCACTGCCCTGACCTGACCTCCAACCTCAGGTCTTGTAAAACACCTTACAACATGCTGATTTTTACAACGCGATTTAAGGCGAGGAGTCAGGTTAGCACCCCGCCCAACCCCCAAATTGGTGGTCCACCTGCTTACGCTGTTCTGGTGCGCAAAAATGTCCCCGAGAAAAATTTACGTAAGACAAACCAAGATTTTGACATGGAACTAAAATGAATTCAGCTTCAAAAGCCTTTGTCCCGGAATTATGACATGCTTTTGAAACAAGTGGGCACTGTTTCCAAGCTAACCCCGGTGTCCGATTTACTTCGGAACGGTGATGACATGTCACCGTCACACTTCTGGAGCCCAGGCACGGAACCTCCTTCCTTCCTTCCTGGTAAGAAGCGAACAGTGTCAACTTTTGGCAAAACTTGACCTTTCTGCAACAAAGCAGAACAGCCGTCGAGGGGGAGGGACACAGGGGCCTGTGTTCTGAACGGCGTGCCCCTTGGCCTCTATAACCCACAAACCTTCATCATCAGGACACTTCTCTTTCCGTCTGAACAAAGTAAATTTATTCGGAAGAAACTGAAGATGTTACAAAACGCAAATGAGAGTCCACGAACTTTTACGTGGAACTGAAACTTGGGTTACGGGAAAAGTGAAGATGGGAGTAAAATTTAAGCAGATAAAATCGAATAAGATTTTACAGATTCTCGCCATCATTTCGAAGAGAAAATGTCGCTGCTAATAATCTGCAAGGTTACGCGGAATCATACATAACCCGGAAGACAACAGCCGACAGAAAATAGAATTAGATTTTTCATGCCAAAGATTCACCAGGTCACAATATATTGAATGAAATATGCTTACAGGCTTACACACAAACTAAGCAACTAGCTCCATGGAGAGGGATCAGTCTTAACAAGCTGACAGCAGTTCAGATAGTCAAAATCCTACAAGGGCCAGCCATATGTTCCTATCCTGAGCCAGTTTAATCCAGTCCACTTCCTCCGATCCTACATCCTTAAGATTCATTTTAATATTATCTTACAATTTACGTTAATGTCTTCGGAGTAGACTCTTTCGAAAACAAAACTTATACGCATTTTTTTCAACTTCCTCAGGCGTACTACATGCCCTGTCCATCTAAAATATACAAAAGGGTCGAAGCAAGAGAAGGGAAGTTAGCCGGAAATAATGACTAAGGAGAGGCTCCGGGAACTTGGAGTTCGTTGCGATCAAAAAGGATGCAGACGTTTCGAAAGATGGTTATGAAGTCTGAACAGACATCAACTCACTTCTGGGCGTAAGAAAAAGAAAACTGGGCTCATTTTGAGTGGGATCTGACACTTTGAGCACAAGCAAATACACAAATACACATAAGAAACACAAACGCACAGGGACTACA